>JASFDD010000045.1:0-99532 GCA_036937055.1 Nidula microcarpa | reverse complement strand
GGAAATATATTTATATTATGTGCATACCATAACAGCGCCGTACACGCCACTATACCGGCGGTTTGTTACTTCGACAGAGTTTCAAATATACTGCACTGCCATCTGCGTGCTTGATGCCCCTAGCGAAAAAAGAGTTGAGATAAGCATCTGATTTTTTGACCGCCTATACTCTATGCAATTACTGCGACTAGCTCTGGCATTTCCACCTGTAAGAGCAGTGGTGCAACAACTCTGTCTTCCACATTATCCAGGTCTTCTACCACGGGACGAGCAAGAGTACTGGAACTGCTACTGGCACCGCGGATGGCTCCAAGAACTCAAGTAGCGCAACTACAGCGGCCCTTTTCCGTTCTTGGTGTTGTTTTCTCTACCCTATTCTTATCATGATGAAATATTATTACCATTTTTACTACATAATTTTATGAATCGGTGATAATGGACTATTTCCTTCCTCATTCTTGCTGCGCTGGACATATGCGTTGCTGGAGCTATCTTGTTCTTGGGTAATTCACTTTATGAAAGTAGTGCCAAATGGAAGAGGTTCTATTGCAGATTGAGAAGACATTCCGTGTTCGTATTCGATGACAGCCAGGTAGAACGAGCAGCGATGAATCTTGGTACCAGGGTCTGATAGGGCTTGATCATCAGCAGCCATAGGGATGTAAGAGCATAGAGGAGGTAGAACAGTGCAAATTTGGGATCTTGAAGCTCGAAGCGGCGAAGAGCAAGGGACGATCGGTGATAAATCTGCAGCGTCATAAAATCGAGAGCCGAAAGCAACAATTCGGGTGATAGGTTGTGCGAAGTTAGAGGATGAGCTACAGCAGAAGCAAGAGTGCTTACAGATCCATTGGTTGAAGTAGCAAATCTGCGAAGCGAAGGCACTAGTTTTGCAAGTATATAGACGGTCGGAATAGATAAAGGACTAAGAAGATATGAGCAAATACCCATAGAAGAAAGATAGGTCAGACTTACAAATTCTGTTTGGATATGCAACATCTGGCGCTGAAATCTGGGTGTCATTGTGTAGGGGCATCGAGAATATATACCAATCGAAGAGGCTTGGACCTAAGATAGAATAACCAAACTGGCAGGCGAGAACATAAAATATGTCAGTCATTGATAAAATCGAAAGATGTATCTATGCTCACAATTAAGAAGAAAAATTCGTCTTTGAATCTGATATTGTGAGGCCAGGTTCGAACCGCGTTGTAAGACTCTAGGTGCATTGTCAATCTTCCTGAGCGCCATAAGCTGCTGAACCATATCCCTATCATTTCTCTCGTATCCACTCTCTCAGAACTTGTTGCCAAAAGTAGCAATCCACTGAAGCATTTTCCCGCTTTTCGACAAGTTAGCCCTCCGCTTGTGCTTACACAGAGTGTCGTCGCTCCACTTCGAGGCAGGGAACGGAGATTCCAGCAATGCGGCGGTCGTGGCGCTGAAGTCTCTCAGCTCCCAGGGTTGTGACATGGCACAAGGCGATGAAGAACCGGAAGGCATTGGGAACTTGAACAGCGAGGAGCTGTTCGACTGGGGTCCAATCGGGCAGTATTCTTCTTGGAGTGAGCGTGTGACGGGGATAAGGGTACACTGAGTAGCAGCTAGTGGGATACGGCGAAGTGGCGGTAAAGCCCGAGGAGCCGCTTGCTGACCGTTTATAGCGTGTCTCTGCGGAGGCTTCGGTGCCTGACAATCAGCGACGAGGTACTGGTCGTCTTCCAACAGCGTTGAAAACTGGAGAATGTTCATCAGGTCGAGCCATTCCTGGGTGGGCACGTTCTTGGCAACCTAAAATCATAAAAACCATATTAGAAACCCTTGATGCTATGAGGTACAAGAAATGAACTTACCTCAATGGCAACATTCGCTTTGTAGTTCTCATCTGGTGCATCCTGATATTTCTTAAACCCTCGTCTCTCTTGCATTTCGGCAGGATTGATTTTAGCGGTCGACAGTTGGAAGCTCGAGCACCGTAGAGGAGCTGAGTTGACCGAGGAACGAGAGCGAGGCAAGCGAGTGCTCCGACGCCTGGGATATTGATGATCCGGAGGGTTAGGAGAAGCTGATATGCTTGTCGAAGGTAGGGGATAGACGTTTATATACATAGGCGACCGGGGCTCACAGGGAGGCTGGCAAGGTGGCTGATGATGCGCATTGGATCCCAGAGAATGGCCTTGCCTTTTCGACGAAGCGCTTTCACGCAGACTGGATATCCCTATCATGGGAGAGGGAATATGAGATGGGTCCTTGGGGGAGAGTCCCTGGACGGTGTGCTTGAGGATGGACTTCAGCTATCGTTTGATAATAATGTAAGCCAGGATCGAGCGATCAATAAAGTCACGTACAGGTTTGCCGCCTGACAATGAATTGCTGAGTCGTTTCACTGCAATAGAGTGGCCTGCTTTCTTGTCAGCTTCGTCCAATTTAGAAGAGGGAGGAGTGGGATAGGAAGAGGTATATTCGAATTGCTTGGAATCAGCTTTTGCAGAGCGGATGGCACACCAGAGATCCTGAACCATTCTCAGAAACAGACAATAAGCATGGAAGCGAAATGATTTACGAGCTGTGACACAGTGGCCTGGATTTCCATCTCTTGCTTGCCTGTCAGCCTCCCATCGACAATGGAAAGAATCGGAATTATAGTAGACGGAATGGACGCCTGGAAGACGGATGCCATGACGCTGAAGATGAAGAGAAGATATATGGAGAAGGCGGTATAAAGACGGTAACGGGGGATGAGGATGGTAGTGGTTTGGGAAGAGCTGGGGCGACCTTGGAAAGCACATCGAGGGTGTTAAATATAGAATTCGAGAAGTGGCGAACACTTCAAGCTTCAAGCACGCGGAGCAAGGCTGGATCCCAGAATTCATTTATTCATTTCTGTATTTGCTGAACAATCCCTTGAATATATAATGACATGGATATAATATACACGCCTGCCTTCAATGCCGGCCCATGTCGTATGATCCGCAGCTCTGGATAAACACTTCAGAACATAACCAGCAGAAAGAACTGAGAACTCACAGCATTGAAATTTGGACATCTTCAGTAAACTGAGACCCTTCACGGTCCAGAGTGCCTACTAGTTGGTTGAGGGCGCGTTGTCCATTCAAGTTTAAGGTTGACTCTGAGTCTTTATTGGATGCCAGATGGCTTCATCTGATAATCGCCCTCTGCAATTTCGTTGCTTTTCTGACTACTTGTGCATGGATGTCGGAGGAGATTGTTGGGACCTGGTCAAGGATGATGCACAAGACCGGAGTTTGAATATCGCATTATTTGACAAAGGCGTCCTGATTAAATAGGTTATTGATCGAAATACGGCGGGCCGCTTGTTCATTGCAGCACTATATAACATCGAGAAGGCAACTGTTGAGCAGCAGCTGTCTGGGCATTCAAAACGATTTATTGTAAACATCCGTATGGTAGCCTTTGTACAACATAATTCAAGATATTACATAAGAATAAAAATTATTAAGTAAATCCACTCGGGGTATAGCAGTCTGTACTACCTGATTAGTACTGTGTTCGAACATCTGACTTGAGATTCGCGAAACAACATAGGACCATAGAGAGCGGGGTCCGGTATCATCAATGAATAAATTGGAACACAAGTTCAATAAATCCCCCGTTGGCCTTTCTCGCATACACCAAGGCTAGCATGGTGTAGAAAGCAAGCCCGCAGTACTTGCAGGCTTGATGTGCGCGCATTGTGCAGCACACTCGACGGAGTATTGCATGTATTGCATGCTCCTGCTGGCTGTTGAGACGCACAAAATAAATCCAATTCCTTAGCGAGGTAGCCCATTAGTGTGTCATTTAGTCCTGCTTGAGAGTTTCATAGTCAAAAATCCAGATGTCTTCATTCGCTTAGAAGGTGTAGGACTAACGGAGCGCGAAGTACTGGTGGATGCGTCTGCATCTTTCTGCCGCTTTCGATGAAGAGACTCGCCTCCGTTAGTAATCGCTCGTTTCGGGTCTTTTCGTGCCGATTTGTCGGACCCACGTCTACTGGACGATATACTAGGGGAGGAAGAAGGAACGAAGGCTTGGAGTTGCTTCATCTAAATAATTCGTCAATTCATTTTGCCCCCAGTTCGAATGATACCTTTGCTAACCTTCGTAGAGTAGTCGACGTATGATCTAGATAAATCTTCCCAGCTTGTTTTGATGGTTCTCATGCGCAGCTTTAAGTGTTTCGCTCCTTTCAGATCATGGACTCTTCCTGCAACGATACCGAGAAGAGTGTCCATGCGAATCCAATACTCGGCAAAGGCGTCCGTAGAGCTCATAAGAGATGCAAGGTCGGCCGTTGCACTGTGTAACGTCCGGAGAGCATCTTGACATTGGTGAGCCTGCTTTTCGCGCTCTTCAAGATTGTCAGCTGCATTAGGTATACATCGTTAGAACACACTCACTATTGATCTTCTTCTGATTCTGCATATCATAGCCTTCAGCCAAAAGAGCAAGGAGCGGAAGTACAATCGGCAAAAAAATTAAGGCGGGTGGACAAGTTATTAGGGCGACACCACCAGCAACGGCGGCAACGGCTGTGCTACAGGCCTTGACAACCTTTGCTCGTTCGCCTTGTCGTTTTGCATGTGCAATCTTATTTTGAGCTACCTCATTCTCCTCTTCCAATGCGGCCACCTCTTCAGGGATGTTATTCGATATCTAAATGAGGATTAGTAAATAAATGAGCTGCGCTCTGAACGAAACAGCATACCTCATTTAATTTATGTCGCACGCTGCGAAAGAGCTTGGAAGCCAGGGCAGCATCTTTACCTGCCTTTCGCGAGATCGTTCGCATTTCATTGATAAAATCTGCGATCTCCTCTGGGGAATTATTGTCTTCCAGGAGAAAATCGCAGAGGCTAGACATGTCCTGGCTAAGTTTACAACCGCGTTTGGCAACCTGTCTGCTCTCATCCAGAGCTTCACAGAACGTGCCGATTTGTTCTTGAACGCGTTCAATTATATCCCTAGCAACAGGATGTTCTGATCTAAAGGGTAACATGTAATGTCAGAGTGGAATTCGAAGCGACAGATGTAAAAGCCAGCATACGTTGCATGATTCCAAGTCTCCAGTATAGCCATACTTTTGCATGCCTTCTGCAGCAGCGTAGTGCATTCAGTATGTTGGCTTGAAGATATCTCCAGGGAAGAGAGAAGCTCCTCTGAATTCATAGTGCGTTCCACAGTCATTGTTAGGAGATTCTAGAACGATTTAGAGTAGTTGCACTGGTCTTGGAGTCAATAAGCGTGAAGAAGTAATATTGGTGCAAATCCCTTATATATGTAACTATATGCTGTGGACCTATAGACGCGTGCCAATTCACGAGTCATATTCTGCCACTATACCACCAATTTCCCCGAGTCAATAATACCAAGTAACCTATCAGTGCACAGCTACGCACTCCAGGAGTCCGGTCAAAGTCCGGTAATGGTTCGAAAGCGGCATCGGATTAGGAATCGCGCTGGGGTACTAACACGTGGGGTAACCAAGTCTGTTAACACGGATGGAATAACGCTCAGGTCTTCACGTCATGCAATGTATGGCGAGCTGTGGCAATGCTTTGACGAACGCCTCAACTGAAGAGGTGTGCGAGCAATGTGGAAGGATTTCGTGAAGGAGTTGCGATCCTGAGAAGGCGGTGAGCCTTGGTGAAGCCATCAATATTACGTAAATTTTGTGAAGCGCCTTAGAGTTGGCGCCATCGTTAATTTACCTCTTTTCTTTGAGTCGCTCTTGCAGCTCTACACGATTCATGGCACGCCGCAGCAAGTCTCGCTGCGGAAGCTCCTGTCTTCCGTATAACGAGATTAAGTTCCTTTTTAATAGCAAAGATGCTGAGTCGTCTAAGTTGGTACTTACTACTATGTAACTTGCATGCCACAGTAGGCCGTATCAAGATATTTCCGTATTGTGAGTCCTATATCCGTACTTCAATCTTTCGCGTCTATTGCTGAAGCGCTAAAATTCTCGGTGTCATAGCCTGTCATAGCCGGTCATAGTACAGCCTCAGCCTCATGCTGGAATCACTGCTGAAGACTACCGACTTGCATCGGCTCGCCCAAAGTTTATCTACAGCTATGCACAGCAAGCGCATGCACGAAGTAACCGTCCAGTCATCGAAAGGATAACGTCTGCAGTCCTGCGCCTTCCTCAGAATATATCAATCCCCCTCCTCAGTCATGAAGAATGGCTTTAAAAGAACCGGTCCCCGCGCAACTTCAACACCTGTTTTCACCTTAAATCCTCAAGTACAATTTTCTACATTGATCATGTCATCTTCGAGTCCAACAACATCAGTAAGCTCGGTAATTTATACTGATTCCCCTCGCCTTTTCCGAGTTACTAAGTTGCTGCTCGTAGGATATTTTAAATTCTTCTGGGAAGTCTCTTGCTCCTGCCCTTGATGAGCTTGCATGCAGCGTAGAGAGCACTATGGTTTCCTTCCACGCACTGCATACTGCATCTATTAATGCGAATAATGGAAATTCCGACCTACTACGGAGTCAATTCTTCGCTATGAAGCAAACACTGTGGAGAGAATGGGAGAACCTCCTAGCTTTTCTTCGAGAATGCTGTGATGTTGCCGAAAGCGTCCTCATGTTGGCTAGGTGTATTGGAAGCGAAAGCGATGAAGAATACTTGGAACTTCTACATGAAGCGGCCACACATGTAGCAAAGATGCAGACAATGTGCAAAGCTCTGGTATCACGGTTTGCGGAAATCATCAGAGATTTCGAGTTATCTATTCCAAATTTAACGCATTTCCTCTTACAAGGTCAGTCTGCGGGGACCTCCAGCCGTCATTCACTTGCACAAAGCCCAAGGCTATACCCTTCTTCCAGTAAGTAAACGGAATTCTACCTCTTTCTTCTGTACGGTGAATCTGATGTCATTTTAGGGCCCAAATTACCAATGTTATGCGAACTTCCTGCAGAAGTACAAGATTTCATAGAAGGCAGTCTTTTAGCAGCACACCCCGACGGTATCGCAGCCCTGACTGGCGTGGTCTCGGCGCTTAAGCGCACACAAGGCGCCCTGCAGTCAAGCCAGGAGTTCTGGGAGATGTTCCAGGTGCAATGTCGCCTTCTCATTTCCTCGCCGCAAGGAAGACATGTTCCCTATCCAGTAGAAGTAGCTGGGGGCGTGATCGCTGCATGGGAAGGCAATAAACGGGGAATCCTATCCGCCATAATGTCTATCACCCGTTCATCCGATGCTTTCCTAGTCGAAGCGAAGGGTGCCTCTACTCGACAATCCATCCGCTCAAAACGCCTAGGTAGCTCCAGCACCACCTCTTCGCCCTCCTCTAGCCGCCAGAACTCAGGAGATTCAGAGAAATCCCTTCCTCCGTTGCCAAATTCTCCTGTGAGGAAGAGGACTGCAAGTTTTGCTGTAGATGAAGTACCTTCAACCTGCTGGTCCTTAGGTATCTTCTCCAGTTCTTCGCCTACAGAAAAGAGAAGGAGGGGAAGCTCACGGTTACCTGCATGATCCTATGGAATTGTATGCGTATGGGGTGAGGGATAGCTTAAGTACAGCTGTTCTGTGAGCTATTGGACATCGTGCTACACTAGCTACACTTACATTCTACAACCAAGTTATTTAGCTGTGTATCTGTACCATATCTGAAGTATACATCTCAATATTACATAATATTGAGACCAATCAATCTTATCGAACACCAAAGCACATGAAGTTCCAACTACACTCGTACGCGCGAATGCTTGATCGTAGATTCGTAGTCATTTACGACAGGCTGAGGCCTGCTGAGGCCGCCGGTGCAAGTTCCGACAGCAACGGGAAATAAAATCTAGAGGTCTAATTGACCAACGCGATGATGATACCTGCGGTGCAGGCGCCAGGCTTATCATTAGTTCAGCAGTACTCACCAAGCGCCCACATTAAAGGTGCAAATTTTTTGGTAATCCACATAGATACACTAATGTATATCCCTGACATTTTGTACGCCACATACGCAGGAGTTTACCTCCTACCCTTTCTTCTTCCCTCAGCTCCGCTTGTCTCGCCTCCACTGAGTTCATCTCCGCTGGTGCCGCTAGCAGCACTAGCCTTCTTGCCGGACTTCCCCTTCCTCAAGTGGTGCTCCGGGATCCACTCCTCTTGGTACCCACCTGCGCCAGTAGCGGTCACGGAGCCAACAGGAGCACTGACAGATGAAGTAGCGGGTTTCTTAGCGCGAGTTTTCTTGGCTTGAGGTACGAACGAAAGGTAGGCGAAGTAGACAAGACCTCCAAGGAGTCCGGCAACGACTAGATAGGTCGAGAGACTGCAAACCATCGTTGAGTTCATGAAAGAATAAACATGAATTGAATTTGTACGTACAGCTTCAAGTCGAAAACAGAGACTTCTGGCTCCACAATAGTGATGATGGAATCATAGGCTTCTACGCGATATTTAGCATCCTGAATAATGTGCGTGTTAGTTGAAGACACGGAACCAAATAAAAACCATGCAGAATTCACATCAACACGGTGTTCGACCCATATGTTAAGGCGGTGATCGCCAGGCTAGAAGTGAAAACTAAGTACTGAGCGACTCTTGTTAACGAACAGAGAGTACCTTAAATCTGCAAATACCGGTGAGCACGTAATCCACGGAGTGCATCAGAATGAACTTACTCGCTATAGAACGCATATGGCACCTGGAGCTTCACTCCCTCGATTAAAGGAACGTTGTATTGAAGGGTCGTAAGCTGGTAACATTAGCAACCTGTCTATGGACGAGAGGACTGGCAAACACACATTTTTGACCAACGCGTTGGTTTCGGGGTGATGCAGAGAGCCGGTGACACTCAATAAAGTCACATTGCGATCCGATTTGTTCTCAACATTCACGGTCAGTGAATTTTTTTCTCCGTTCACGACATCTGGAAAGAGAGCATCATGCCGATGAGTTAGGAGAAACAAATGGAGGTGACGAAGGAGGCGCACGATTGAAAGCGTTCGTCTCTGGGAACGCAGCAGTTACAACAATTTCCGGTTCATTCGCATCTCCTACTGGTGCTAATGAAGGAATGAATTCAGCTCCAATATTCGGGACCCAAGTGGAAGACACGTACACGCTGACACAGATAAAATCAAGGACGAAATAGAGAGTGCTGCACCCAGGAAGGTAGAGAAACGCATGTTGAGCTATATTCCGTCCGTGTTACTTAAAACCAGTGAACAATGATAGTAGTGACTTCGTAAAACAAGAGTTAAAGTGAAAGAAGCAGCAGCAGTAGCCGGCGCTTGCATGCCACGTCCGCAAAACCCCAGGCACATGATCGAATTCATGATCGCGTGATTCAGACTCGCCAAACCAGCCTCTCCCGATCAACTCTGTTGAACTTGACCGTGACGCGACAGAACGAGGAGACCAAGTGGAGACCCTAGAGTAGTTTCATGTATGGAGACTATAATACTCTATATTTTACAGACCGTCCGTATATGGGCCAAAAATATGTGCTACAAAAGGGGATGCACAGCTCTGTGTAAATATAACTCTCCCGATACCTATGATGCTGGCGAATTGAAAACGAACCAACCGCAAAAAAAACATTCATACAGTTCCAAATGTCGCGCGCAAACGCGTCTCGGACCTTAAGCGGATCCTCTCTTCTTCAGCAACTCACGCGCGATTTCCTCCGTATCACCACTTTGGTCGGGAAGCCAAAATGCCTGAATAGAACTTATGAGTACGGTTAGTCAAGAGAAAGCAAAAATGCATACCAGCTCAGCACCAGCCGTGGCCATCATGGCATAGCGAGGGTTAAATTTGACGCATCTTGAAGGACCGGGATGCCCTTCTAATGATATAAGAGGTTGGATGCGGACTGGCGGCACCTTCAGGTCTACGTCTCCAGACCGAGTGGGAAGATCTTGCACGTCCCAAACAAGTATTCGCCCGTCCAAGCTCCCTCCAACAATGTACTTGCTATCGGGCGTCCAGCTAACCTCCTCTCCGCTAGCTCCTTTAGCAGGTTCAATACTCGGAGGAGCACCCATAGTTTTCCGTTCCAGGCCGATATGGCCCTCTAGCTTAGCAAGCAAGTGACCTTCAAACGCATCTAGAATGTAATGCGCGTCGCCGGAGCATCCTACCAAGAGGTATTTTCCGTTGGAGGAAAACGACAGGGAGGTCATATAAACTTGCCGAGGAGGATAGCTGATGAGGGCCAGTGTAGGATCTTCAAGAGTGATGACGAGGAAAGGCGCCTTATCAAAGTTCGCTTGGTCGTATAGAAGTATGCGAGAGTAGTGATTTACTGCCACAGCAAAGACCACGCCTGTGGAGTCGTACGCCACAATTGGGGACGATGGGAGTGTCAAAAGGCCTCGACAATTCGGGGTACGAAGATCCCATAAGCGCACTGTTTTATCCATAGAACCCGACATAAAACCATCGTCAACAGGAGAGACTTCCAACGACACAACCCTTCCCTTGTGCCCCTTGAAATATTGCAGATACTTGTTATCGTGCAGGGAGTGGTAACGGATGGTGTCGTCTTCCTTCGTAGAGGCGTATATAATAGAGGTGTTCTTATGGCTGAATCGTGGAAGATCTACGCCATATTTCTTGGAGTAGAGGATCTTGGGTGGCCTGGTTGAAAGGGTTAGAACAGAGACAAATTAAGAACAGTAAGAGGACTCGCTTGCCGGTTTTGCAACTGTACAGTCTGAATGTTTCATCTTCTGCTGCAGTAATTAGTTGGTCTCCTCTATCGTCGAAGCAGATGCCAGTTATATGTCGAGGGCCGGCATTGGGAGATCTCTGCACATGGCTGCCTGGGGTTGGTGGTAGTTGGGGTTCAACAGCAGTTTTGAAGATTTTTGCAGGCTTCAACTTGCTCTTCAGGGGATTATCGTCACCCAATGAGCATAAGCGAATCAAAGGGACATACCATTAAGACATTGTTAAGAGGGAGGGTCGCTGGAGGGGCCCCATTACTTGTGCTGGGCTGCGGTGCCATTGTTGACTCGGTCGGCTTCTGGAAATAATAAAGTGATCTGAGTTCCAAAACTTTTCTACCATACCCTCATCCGTGCACGCCATGGCCGACGTCGACGAGACCGCAAAGCTGTGGAAGGTTAACAGAACGATACATGAGCTCGTCAAAGACAGAGTCAGCTATGTTGGCACCCTTTCCCTTACCGCTTCTCATTCGTATTCATAGGGCTTCCTAGTCTCTGACGAAGAAATCCACATGGATCTTCAACGGTTTAAAGAGCTGTACGCAAACCAAAGTAACGTTGTAGAGTAAGTTACCTTTTCATACTATTCGAACCTTCCTACAACCTAACATGTTTGGTATTGCAGTCGAAATCAACTCAATTTCTACACCACTTCGCGCGCGAACCCGACCGACCAAATCTTCGTGTTTTTCTCGGAGGAGAAGAGCGTTGGTGTTAAGACGATGAGGAAGTAAGTTCCTGACATATTGTATGCCCTCTGCACCTTGTTTAACGCATTCCACCAGGCTCCTGAGTATTTTGGAGGAGAAATCCATACAACGGGGGATCATCGTCTTTCCTGGCAACATGACGCCTTCAGCTCGCAAGGTATGAGGACTTCTGATCTACTTCCTGGTATGAAATTCTTATGTCTGAGCAGGTTATCGTGGCTATGGCCGCCCAATACCGTTTGGAGGAATTTTCGGAGGCCGATCTTCTTGTAAACATTGTTCACCACACACTAGTTCCTCGCCACGACGTTTTGACACCAGAGGAGAAAAAGATTTTACTTGAAAAATAGTGAGTGTTTCGTCGATCTATCCGTTCATCCTGTCTAATGAATGCGTATGTTAGTCGTCTGAAAGAGACACAGCTACCCCGTATACAACTTGCGGATCCCGTAGCAAGATATTACGGTCTGCGACGAGGACAAGTAGTGAAGATTACGCGGCCAAGTGAAACAAGCGGGCGCTATGCAAGCTATCGGATATGCTTCTGAGCATTGTCGGCCAAACCCAGGTCGCATTCTACGTACTCTGCTACTATTCTGATCCTGCTCTACTGTATTGTTTATTCCCAGCTGTAATTTTCTTCCTCGCTCTGACTTCGAATAAGTATATCTTGCCCCATCTATCTATCGCCCTTAAAACTCAGCTTAAATATTCCTCGGAATTGCTCATGCCCTGTTCGCTATGTACGGCTCGTAACTGCCGAGGCATCCATGGATCGTAATCATCCGTGTCGGGAATGCTGTTATGGCCCCGCGACACGTAGGTAAGTAATTTCTCTTAAATGTTAGTGTGAAATTAATGCACGTTCTGAAAATTATGCTCGTTGGATAATCTGGTGATCTTTTTCAAAGCAACCTTGTTTTGTTCGTATTGTGCTGTGTACGGTTGAACCATCTCACATGACGAGATACTTCTTAATTCCAGGTTGACTGATCTTAAGCTTAAGACCAAAGTGAGTTTAAACCTTCATATCACCGGTAACTAAACCATGTAATTATGATTTAGGGACGAGGAGATATGGTTTGGTCGATCCGGGCAACTTGTCCAACTTCTTCCCGTGTATCATCCGAAACCTCTCCCGAGTCCCGTCTCCCATGGACTGTATGGGCAATAATACAAGGCGACTAGATCTGTTAAATTTTAAGCTTTGTCCATGTGAGTCTGTCCCTTTTCTCGTTATCGGTCGCTTCCGACATTGAACTCAATTCCTGCCTGCAAGTAACGTAAAGAATTCCGCCTTAAGGCGTCTCGAACATCGGCATTCACCTTGAATACCTGAACGCCGCACTTCTCATCTCAATACTTTTTGAATTCGCAAGCACTGCAGTATCTCTGCCTTCTGCACTTAACTTAACAGATAGATCTTCTCTAACTCGAAATCTTCTTGCTTCCACTCCGCGGAATATTTCATTGCACCAGCTAGACTCATTTCTCAATCTCCTAGGCACTAAATAAGATCTGAAGAGTTCTTTTAGCTTTCTGCTGCTCTCAGTATAACTTTCTCCTACTTTCTATCTGCCAATCTCTCTTCATATTAATGCCATCTTGGTTTACTTGAACGCTTGGATTTCATTGCCCAGAAAGTGGCTCGGAAATTTTATTTTATTGCGTGGCTATATTCGCCGCTCATTGTGAATAATCATGTGTTGCTGCACGTTATATAAGTTGATCCAATATTCTTCAGAATATCTACTAAATATTTGCCCCATTCAGGACTGCCTGCGTTGTGCGCTTCATGATTGTCGAAGTATTGGTTCGACAGTCTTTCCGTGCATGCACTTGCACTCTCAAGACAGAATGTATACATTTTCGTATTGCATCCTATGCATCTTTGCAGATGCTAAGTTCATAACACTGAGCTATTATCATATTATGTGCAAGGGAGGTTCATGCAACTGTATTCTGTAAGTTCTTACCAAATGGTATCTTAAATTACCAGGACATGTGGTTCTCCCTTCCGTGGCCACTAAAATCCCTCTACCCCGACGGAATCTCTTCAAAAACTGACTCCCGTATGAGTCCATGGATCTATTTTCCTCTGTGGCGTATTTTTTATTTACCGGGGATTTAACCCACTGAAAAAGGAAGGTGCGAGACAGCCGCGTTTTTCAATCCTTATGATGGAAGTATCTACCCAGAACACGAGTATGCAGTTAGATATCTAGCTCATAAACACCTTGCGCCCACGGCAAATATCAACGAAGCCGGTCCGATTCAGGTAGCTGTAAAATTTTACTGACATTGGGTCATTTGTGACGAGATTTTATTTCTTTGCCAGATCACCGCCATTCGCAAACAGCATGAAACCTCTGCTCCGGCTGCTTATTCAAACGGGATATCACGGCTAGACAATTAAATCTTATCCAACCCAAATACTTGCGCTTACGTTACTTCGGACCGGGTTACTGCACTAGAGCCAGTAATGGAAATAGCACAAGGATCTCGCCGGAAGATTCGGAAAGTAACTAGACTCGCGTGATAAAAAGACTTGAAAACATTTTATTATTACTATCACCAAGAAGCCGTCATAGATTGAAAAACATGATGTGCGGAACTCTCCCGTCTGAGCAATATCACTTTTTTGGACGATATCATCTCTGAAGACCAAAACTTGGAGCCTTATGGACGTTTTAGGAAATAGATTGTCCGAAACAGGTAGTGTCAAATAGTAGCAAATAAAACGGAAACTCGCCAGAGTCCGATAGCAGGTCGGACATGTTCTAAAAACAACCTTCATCTCGATTCTCCTTCATTTTACGTTCGTTCACTCTCGCGCAGACCACTGTCCGCCGCTCTGTCTATATACTCGACCCCATTTGCTAACAATATGGCTGACTCTTCATTTAAGTAACCCTATAACGGAGTTAAACGAAGCTTACTATGTGCTTTCCGCGGGAAAAGCGACATCTGGATTTTTTCTTTGTGGATCTTACACCTCACCCTGGGAGATAAGATCGGGCCTCTCAGAAAACGATTGATACTTGCGATGCACAAAAAAGGTGTTGGGAGTATCTTCCTCTAGGCTGTTATCATATAAAAGGAGCAGCGTTCATGGTCTTCAAGTTAAGCTGCTACATCCCCATCTTCCAATTTTTTCTTGACTATTCCTAGTCTCTCATATCCATCCTCATTTCAACATGACTATTGACGCTTCTCGCCGCTTTATGCTTCCTGATCTGCTGGAGGCTTGTCCTTTGGAAGATTCGACCAATCCGCACTACCGACAAGCAGCAGCAGAGTCTCGGGCTTGGATTAACAGCTACAATGTCTTTACCGATAGAAAACGAGCATTCTTCATTCAGGGAGCTAACGAACTGCTTTGCTCGCATGTTTATTCGTATGCTGGTTACGAGCAATTTAGGACCTGCTGTGACTTCGTAAGTTGAAGATATCATTTATATCCGATATTTATGCATTTGTTGATTTGCTTGTGTCATTTTCAAGGTGAATCTTCTTTTTGTTGTTGATGAAGTTAGCGACGACCAGAGCGGGAAAGATGCCCATTCTACTGGTGTGGTCTTTGTCCAAGCAATGCAAGATCCCAATTGGGATGATGGCTCAGTTCTTGCAAAGATAACCAAGGAGTATGTCGTGTCTTTTATGATCATAGTAAAATTCATTCCTGACCAATCTTTAAGTTTCAGAGCGCGATTCCTTCGTCTTGCAGGTCCTAATAATGCTCGTCGGTTCTACAAACTTTGCGAAAATTACACAAGTTGTGTCGCAAGAGAAGCCGAGCTGCGCGAACAAGGGATAGTTCTGGATGTTACGTCATTCATTCCTCTTCGACGCAATAACAGTGCAGTTCTCTTGTGTTATGCACTTATTGAGTACATATTGGGAATCGATCTACCAAACGACACATACGAAGATCCTGTGTTCCTGGATGCCTATTGGGCAGCATGCGACTTTGTCTGCTGGGCAAATGTATTTTCTTCCGACTTCATCACTCTGCCTTCAATTTTATTGACTGTCTCTTTAGGACGTTTATTCTTATGACATGGAGCAAGCGAAGGGACATACTGGCAACAATATTATGACGGTACTCATGAAAGAGAAAAATTTCAGCCTTCAGGATGCATCGGATTACATCGGAATGCATTGCAAGTGCCTCATGGACCAGTATCTCTCGGCAAAAGCCAAGTTATCTTCGAGAGGATTCTCTCGCAACTCAGATGTATTCCAATTCGTAACAGCAATGGGTCAATGGATGGTAGGCAACCTCGTGTAAGTTCATGAGTTCTCTTGCCTTTCATAAAAGTCCCTAATTTATGCTCAACTCTTCAGCTGGAGCTTTGAGACACAGCGATACTTCGGACCAAACCATCTCGAGGTGAAAAGAACTCGTATTGTGACACTTAAACCGCGCGAGATGCACGTTGATATCGACTCTGATTCGGAAGATGACTAGACCGATGGAAATCAGTTGATGCCAGAAACATACGCCCACGAGTATACTCTTTTAATATTTTAGTAATTTCACTTTTAAAACCCAATTTTCATCTTCCTTGAATTTTCCATTCGAATAAATGCTTGATTTACGTAGGCACTGTTCCCTTAAATTCCCCACACAAGTTTATTTGATGAGTAAATATTTGAATCATGATAGAGGGATACAATCGCGTCTCGCCGCCGGCCGCTATATGCAACTGTACATGTAGTGGATTTAGTCGACAGCCATCAGGCAGTCTTATACTCGAGTAAGCCATAATACATTGATGCATGAAGTCGTGGAGTAATATCCGAGCTGCCAGTCACTGCCAGTGGAGTTCCAGGGTACGAGGAAGAGTACAGCCGACTGGCGACTAGCGCATACTTGGTCACTATTGCGCGCCGCGTTAAACTGCGGGAGAAAAGGAAGATCGAGGAAACCAATCGTTTCCCGGGACGCAGACCTAGGAATGGCCAGCGCGCAATCCGGCAGCGTCACACGAAGGAAGAATTCCAACACGAAAATCAATACTATTGATCAAGAATTCTGGTACAAATACAACTTCCACAGGCTCTTGAGTGTCTAACTATTAGATACGTGACGGGAAATCCCAGCAGGCGTGCAAGGTATTTTTAGACATACAACCAGCGTCCAAGATTGGCTGCCCAATCCGCCAACTGCGACGTTGAAGCTGTCTCGAACGAAGGACGCAACGAGGGATCATCTGAGAGCTTGACTTGCGCCTCGTGATGGGGATTGGGAGTTTCCGGAGGAGTCACCTGTCCTAAATCTGCGCTCGACTGAGGGGCAGTAGGCGCGGAGTTACGATGGGGCGTATGTGGGGACAAAACACCCAATCCACTGCCGCCGACAGATGTAAGATACGGCTGGAAGCTCTCGCGAACCAAGTTGTTAACAAGTTCCTGCAACACTTCCTCTTTAAAATCTGTGTACAATGTTAATCAAAGAATTAGCACGACAGCAGGTCGGGAAGTTCCTTACCATCGGGGATCAAGGTGACTGCACATCCACCTCCACCAGCGCCCGTAAGCTTAGTGCTCAGCCCATACGGACTAGCCGTTGTCGTGCGAATGGTCTCCAATGACGGATGTGAGACACCAAGCGTCACAAGGTGGGAATGATTTTCATTAATAAGTGCCTAAGACGAAGGAACCTGAGCTTGAGCCAAAATGAACAAAGAATGGAGCTGTTGCTTACCGACAAAGCAGATAGTAGAGAATCCCGAGGTAGCTCAGGATCCGCCAAAGCCCTCCGAGCTTCATCAGTGATGCTCTGGATGGCTTCGAGAATGCCGTTAACAAGCTCAGGTTCCTGTACATAGTTCAGCGATCCAGGTCGATCACAAAGTTTGCATATTAAACCCACGTTATTTTTCTTCTCGCCGACACCAGCGACTAGCTTCTTCGTATCCCGTGGCACCTTGGAGTTAGTTAACAGGAACTTAAGGGATTTGAAGCTTTGGCACGTATAATCCGTTAGCGCCGTGACTACGAGTAATAGGAATTGAACCTTACCCCTGAATGGGCTCCATCCCGCTCTTCCTAGAGAACCCGGCACGTGTGTACGCCAATGCACCACCATACACTGCAACACTGTTATCCACACCGCTAGGATTACCGTGCAGAATTTTTTCAGCGACAAACGCCCATCGGTTGACCTCTTCGGCGACCAACGGGGGGATGGCACGTCGGCCCTGGTGGGATATATGGATATGGCCGGTTTCAAGTGACGTAGGAGCTGGTGGGGGTGGAAGGCTGATTCGCTTGTGCAGCAGGAGGAGGGTGGTAGCTACACATGCTGAGAACGAGGCGGAGGAGCCCAAGCCAGCGCCGACGGGGAGGGTGGAGCGGGCGGTGAAGTTGAACGATGGCCTGCCAAACTATTAAATATTACACGAGGAAGAGTCAACAAGAGTGTCCCACCTTGTAGAACCCCTGGTCAAAATCATGTACTCATACAAGAACGCCAGGGCTGCAGCCTTCGCGTGTTTCTTATCCTCCCCATACTCGGCCAATGGCCCAACATCCAGCGCTTCTAGAAGCATTGGATAGAGGACCTCTGGATGCTCCTCTCCCACTGCTATTGGAGTTACAGCGTGCCATGGCAGCGCATCCACATCCCACTCGCGGTAGAAGCCATCAATGTCATGGAAGTGCACCGAGACCTTCCCATCGTCTCTAGGAGACGTAAGGCCGTAGCAGCGCAGGTCTACGGAAGCGGCGATGGCAGTCTGCACAGTATTATGTCAATATGGTGGGTGCTCCATGGAGACTAGAAATCATACTGACCACACCATGCACAACAGCATGCTCGCCGAATAAAATGACCTTTCCCGGGGCACTGACGAACCACTCCCGTTCTTCACGAGCAGTAGATGACTGCCCCAGGTTTATTTTCTGAACTGCCTGGGTGATAGCATCGCTGTCGCCAAGCAACTGCGAGCGCACGTACTTGTTCTGCACAACGTTGAGCTCAATAGCGCCCGCCTCAATGAGAGCACGCTCCAAATCGTCCAGGAGATCAGTGGGGTCTTCGATACCGACGCAGAGACGAATGAGGTCTTCCGGAAGGCCTCGCTCCGCACGGGTGGCGGCGTCGATTGAAGCATGGCTACAACCTAATTTAAGACACAATAAGGGGCAACGAGAAATGAATCCACATACGACATGACACAAGGCATGCTGATCAAGCTATTGACGGCGCCAAAGCTGACGCTGATACCCCACAGGCGGGTGCTGCCTACGATTTTCTCACTCATGGTCTTGTTGCCGGTCTCGAAACTGAGCACGGCGCCGTTTCCATTTGCGATGCGATTGTGGATTTCGCGCCCCGGATGGCTGTCCAAGCCTGGATAGTTGACATGGAATCCCATGTCGTGGAGATATTGGGCCACGAGGGTAGCGGTAGCCTGCTGCCTATCCATGCGCACTGCTAGTGTCTTGATACCGCGCAGGAGGAGAAAGCTGTCAATAGGAGTAAGAGCATTGCCCACGGAGTTGATTGTGAACGCTATTTGCTACATATACATACGACAGTGAGCACTGCAGAGGGATTAACAGGAGTGTGAACGGCCGTACCTTAGCCAAATCATCCCGGTTGCATGTAACGGCACCAGCCATGAGATCATGATGCCCGCTCAAATACTTCGTCGCGCTATCATACACGATATCTGCACCGTGCTCCAAAGGCCGCTGCAGATATGGGCTCATCATTGTATTGTCGACAACGACAACAGCATTCGGGGCACGCTCCTTCACATCCTTACTGATCGTAGCAAGATCAGCGATCTTCAGCAAGGGGTTGGTAGGTGACTCCAAGAGCACCATGGCGGTCTTGGTCGGGTGGATGAAGGGGTAGAGGGATGTCGGGTCAGTGGTATCGACATGGTGTACGGTGACGCCGACATGCGTGCGGATGTAGGTGAGGAGACGGTTCGTGCCCCCGTAGAGGTCGTCCCCCGCGATAATCTCGTCCCCTGGCTTGAGCAGGCGCAGGATGACATCGAGCGCGGCCATGCCGGACGAAACGACGAAAGCATGCGACGCAGACGAGATTTTGGCAATATGGTGTTCTGGACACGATATCGCGTGGTTAGCTTCCATGCAGCGGTGTTCAGTACGAGGGGGTACATGCCTAGATGGGTTCTGGTGGGGTTGCCGCTCCTGGAGTAGTCATACTCGCCGCCAACGCCCTTGAAAGTAGCGGTCTGGTATATGGGAATCGAGCTGCTCCCGTATTGGTCCTTCATGTCTGGGTTCTCCACGGTCGCGCATAGCGTCGAGAAGCGGTAGGGCTTCCTGGGCCTGTGGGGTGACTCGGGCTCCGGGGTGGGGAGGTCGTGTAGCTGAGCCGCAACCTTTGGGTCGATGGCCGCAGGCATCTTGGGCTATGGTTAGAAGCTAAGAGCAGAAATTCAGGAGAGATAGAGATATGTTAAGGCAGCAGTGGGACTGGGGTAATGAAATAGAACAGGGAGCGGCCGTAAGCAGGTTGGGGTTGGTTGCCCATGTTACTATTCGAAAATGTGTTCAATGCGAGGCGTCGATTGCGTGCTCCGCCTGGGCCACTCGGCCGACAACAATCATCATCGCCTCTCACATTCCTCTGCATGCCTCCTAAGAGAGCTAGAGAGCAGCGTACGACTCCTTGCATCGACTTCCAACTATTTCTAATTATTCTATAGATGCGCGCCAGGTTAACGCAGCTGTAGCCGGTGTCGCCCCGGAGGTCGTTGCTAAACGAACCAAGCGCCATCTTGACGAGCTCGAGGTAAACAGCATCTCCTTCTTTCTCATACGTATCTAATCATACTCCTAGAGATCCAACTATGCAGAGCCAACCCTGCTTGCCCTCGGCGAAGAGGAAGAGGAAGGCGGAGGGAAATACGGCAAGAGTCGCGCCCGCCATACCATCTCGGACAAGCGTGCTCTGAACATACCCGGGACCTCTCCTGCGAGCAGAAAGAAGAAGTCAACTATGAACGTACGTACGGCTCTTCTATACCGCAAGAACCTCGCAACACTCCTCGAAGAAGCAGTGAGAATCCCGTTAGTTCCTCCACTCGCGCTCTGACACCACCACCGTTCACAGAATATCGCTGCTCTGCCTCCCAGCGTACCGACATATCTCACAGCCGGAGCCCCGCCATCTCCGTATCCACCACGTATGATGTGCTCTGTCTGTGGGTACTGGGGACACTACAAGTGTCGTCGCTGCGCTTTGCCGTACTGTGATCTCAACTGCCAAACCATCCATGCTGAAACGCGCTGCGAGAAGAGGGTGGTGTAAATGCTGGCTATACCCCGGGGATCACCCCGATATTTATCCTGGGCCAACACACGGCCCGACATAGTTCCAGCACACGACATTCATGAATTCTTCTCATCATGTCTTCTGGAACGCATTAACGTGCATGCATGCTGGTTGAAGATCTCCGTGGCCCGAACTAAATCAGGACTCGCTGATAAGGAGGATTTGCGGCCGCCATATACACAGGTGGTAACCTTGGATTTACTGTGGTCCTTCTGCGCTATCGGTGCAACCTCTTGTCTTGCAACTCTTTCGTCACCTTGAGGCTTGGATGCCTCAGAATAATACGTACTTCGGACTGGTGGTCCTCCTCATGGGAATTTATGCATATGGCGTCGACATGTCACATAGCTTTGAATAACTTGTCAGTACAGAATTTTGGGCAAAAGTAGAGCAAGAATAAGAGCCATACGACAAGCTAAGTGGTTAGAACCCGCTTGCCATCACCCGCAATTGCTCCAATTCTTCAACACCTTACCCGCCGTACGATCTAACTCTCCTGGGATCGAGTTCTGTTTCGATCCCGGCAACCTCGCGAATGTCTCATACATACTCCATCGACTACAGCCTTCACCGGCACGTAATGAGATGCCTCGGTTCGGGTCTTCCAGAGGATGTCCTCGTCGGGGAATAGGGACGTGGTGTTACTTGGGATCTATATGCCGGTAGATTATGTGGTCCTCGCAGCAAACGAGGACGCCCGAAGGAACGTCAAAGTGGTCGGAGGACACTAACTGACCTCCTGGCACTTGTACCAGCAGATTAGCGCGTGCATCTGTCGGTTCGCTCCATTTACGGACGAGGTGGTTCAATCCAAGGTCGAGTTCATAGTAAGTAAGCATCTATAACACCACGAGTTATGTTTTCAGCGACATGTACCAGGCTAGCGCACCTTCTCGGCTTTACTAAATGCTCCCTAGTAATATCTTGGTCGGATTCGGAATAACCCACCTCCAACGCAGTAAACGCAGGATTCCGCAGCAGGTGAGAGCGGAAGATGAGCCTGTTGATACGTCAACATGATACTCGGAGCTCCCACCTTCCAGAATCTCTTGTGACGTCTTTTGCACGAACCAATCATCCTGACGACAATCACACTGCATACTATTACTATCACGAAAAATAGTGTTCTGGAGACGATATCGCGCGGTTAATATCCATGCAGCGACGCTTGTTACGAGGGGCACCTGCCTAGATAGCTTCTAGTAGGGTTGCCACTCTTGGAGTAGTTATACTCGTCGCCGACACCCTTGAAGGTAGACGTCTGGTATATAGGGATCGAGCTGCTCCCGTACTGGTCTTTCACATCTGGGTTCTCCAAGATCGCGCATAGCATCGAGAACCGGTAGGTGGGGTGATCTAGGTTCCAGGGTGGAGAGGTTGTGCAGCTGAGCAGACCTGGGGTTCGATAGCCAAAGGCCTCACAATCCCTACTTAGTACATCGGACCGGACCTCCTCATAGCACTTGGAGGTTGATATTATTCGGGCCGCAAGTTTTTCGACGCCATAGTTGTGATTCGACACCATTTTCTATATTGCAATATCCATCAGGTTTATGTGATTCGTTATTGGGCTGACTTACGGTGACTCAGAATAGCGACGACCAAGGGACGACGAGGAGAGTGTTTGTCAAATACCGTGCAGACGGGCGAGCAGGTGCGCTGTGATTGGCCAGCGGAGAGCACCAAGATCATCGGCCGATCGCAGAGGCACGTGATAGGGTCCTAAAGCAGTGACTCATTCGGTCGATCAAAAATTTATGTAAAGAGACTGGAAAACTATGAGGCTTGCTAAATTCATTCCACTACTGCTCTTCCTCCATTACTCTCCGTCCACATCCCATAATTAAACTATGTGCCCACACCCAAACGGTGACACAATCCCCGCAGAGCGCAGCGAGATGGTCGAGGTCCCCGTCAATGGGCCCCCGCTGACCAACGGTAAGCGCGGCACCCCCAGTCGGATAAATGGCAGCCATCAGGAAAAGCAACGCCAAAATCCCTATGCACCTCGTGCAGCAGATTTCCTTTCAAATATCTCCAACTTCAACATCATCGAGAGCACCCTCCGAGGTATGTCGCCCTTCTCAACCTCCCACTGCCATGGATCTTAATATTGCGCTCCAGAGGGAGAGCAGTTCGCTAATGCCTTCTTCGATACCAAGACTAAAATCGCCATTGCCAAGGCTCTCGATGCCTTTGGTGTCGAGTACATCGAGCTCACTTCGCCTGCTGCCTCCGAGCAGTCGCGTCTCGACTGCGAGGCCATTTGCAAGCTCGGATTGAAGGCCAAGATCCTCACCCACATCCGTTGTCACATGGATGACGCCCGTATTGCCGTAGAGACTGGTACGCTGTCGTCGAACCTATCGTTCGCTGAGAATCACAGCTGACAGTTTCTGCCATCTAGGTGTCGACGGTGTCGACGTCGTCATTGGCACCTCCTCCTTCCTCCGCGAATTCTCGCACGGAAAGGACATGGCCTACATCACCAAGACCGCTATCGAGGTCATCAACTTTGTCAAGTCCAAGGGCATCGAAGTCCGCTTCTCCTCTGAGGACTCCTTCCGCTCCGATCTTGTCGATCTCCTGTCGATCTACCAGACCGTCGACAAGATTGGCGTCAACCGCGTCGGCATTGCCGACACCGTTGGCTGCGCAAACCCCAGACAAGTGTACGACCTCGTGCGGACACTCAGGGGCGTTGTTGGATGCGACATTGAGATCCATCTGCACAATGACACCGGCATGGCCATTGCCAACGCCTACACTGCCCTCGAAGCCGGCGCAACACACATCGACACCTCTGTCCTGGGTATTGGTGAACGTGTTGGCATCACGCCCCTCGGAGGTCTCGTTGCGTGCCTCTACGCTGCTAACCCCGAATACGTCAAGTCCAAGTATAACCTCACGATGCTCCGCGAGGTCGAGAACTTGGTGGCTGAGGCGGTTGAGGTCAACATCCCCTTCATGAACCCCATCACGTATGTGATTGTTTCATTACCTTTTTATTTTGTTGCTGATTTTGTTGCTTGAATTGTCCAGCGGATACTGCGCGTTCACACACAAGGCCGGTATCCATGCAAAGGCCATCCTCAACAACCCTAGCACCTACGAAATCCTCAAGCCCGAAGACTTCGGTTTGACTCGCTACGTTTCCATTGGGTGAGGAATATTTATTCCGCGAGCATTCCGCGTTGGGCCTGACAATGTATTGTTCAGCCATCGTCTCACTGGCTGGAACGCCGTCAAGTCCCGTGTGGAGCAGCTTGGTCTTCAGCTAACAGACGACGAGGTATGCATATCCTTTCTCCTTTCTCCTTTCATCTCATCATTTGCCATCTCCTCATCAGATCAAGGACGCCACCGCCAAGATCAAGGAGCTCGCGGATGTGCGCACCCAATCAATGGACGACGTCGACTCCCTCCTCCGTATCTACCACTCTGGCATCCAATCCGGCGAGCTGGCCGTTGGCCAGAAGGAGGCCCTCGACCGCCTGCTCAAGAAGCACCGCGCTCAGGCCCAAGGCCGCGAGGCGAGCCCTTCAAGGGAGCGCGAAGAGTAGACGCGCTCTGCGTTCTTAAGGATCAGTTCTATTTTAAATGGCGCTGAAGTGAACAGGTTGGCCGGCGGAATCGGTGGTCATTAGGACCTCCCAAAATTTCATGAGCATGCACACGTAAAACAGCGCTGGAAGGATGGTGGATGAGAAGGAACTTAGCATTATGTATTTCTAGTTAAAAATACGCCAAGTTGGCGTGGTACTTCTTCATTGGACGTTGTATGCGTTACTCGCATGCATTCCCAGATGCAGAGTGATTTAAAAATCTAAGCAAGGTTCATACCTATTCAAACACTGATACAAAGTACTCCCTGCTGTTAGAAAGAGTGGCATTTTGGAAGATTACTTATACATAGGATTCCACTCCTACTTACTGAGCTACAACGTGTCAATGCGTGAAAAGCTACAATAAATCAAGATCGACTCCCAATGTCTAATATGGAAGAAGAAGAAAAAAGTAGGGTAGTGTGACGAAGAGATGCAAATACAGGATGTGTGGAATCGACAGCATGATACGTGTAGAGGATATGTGCGAGATGTTCAGAGTATTGCAAAAAAGTGCGGAGATGGTGGGTGAGTAAGAATTTAAAATATTAACACGTCGATCCCGAGCCCCAATAATCCCTGTGGTAATCGGAAATAATACTATTCTGGAAGTCCTGTTGGACTGTAGTCGTCATATACCCAACTTCTGGAACATCTCGTCGAGTGTTTTGAATGCGACAGGTTTTACGAGGCTAAGGAGGGAGGAAGGTAAAATTAGTACACCGAAGTTGTGTCATCTGGATAGGCTCGAAAACGTACTAGCCATCGACGCCAGCTGCAAAAGCGCGCCGTTTATCCTCTAGAGATGACATACCCGTTAAGGCTACGATTCGCGTTGCTTGCGTACCGTAAGGCGAACCTGAGCGGCTATCCTCTATTCGTCGAATTTCGGCTGTAGCGGCCACCCCTAAGAAAGGTCGCGCATGAGAAGACGGTATGGGGCATATGCAGGTATACTCACCGTCAAGCACGGGCATCGAAAGATCCAATAAAACGACACTGGGGACATTCATCAGCTTAAGAAGTCAGCAAGAGACCAAAATCATCGTACTCGAAGGGACCTTCTCTCTCATAAATGTTAACACCATCGCGACCGTCAACAGCATCACGGTAATCATATCCCTGTTAGGAAAAGATAGGTTCGAAAAAGGATACATCAAGCGAGTTGTAGCTTACCTTGTTTGAGAGCCATTTAACACTTACATAGAGAACGAAGTCAAAACATGAAGAGCTGCAACAAGAGGAATGAATAGAGAGGTTGCGTACAGTAAATTTCGAAGAATGCTGTTATCCTCAACAACCAAAACCCGGAATCGGCGCTGGGATGTGTCAACTGTTCCGATAGATGACTTCAGCAGGGTTCCACCAGAACCAACGGTGATAGTAGGAATAATTGTGTCCAGATCCGGTATTTCTGGCGATTCTGAAGTGGTCGAAAGAGGTTGCCAGGCTGCGGGCACAGGGTTAGCCGTGGACGAACGAGGTGTCATCCTGGGCCGCAGGGGATATGAATTGGACCAACTGTAGCTCTCCTCCGAATTGCGCCGCGGAATTTTTTCCTTCTCGTCCGTCACTGAAGGTTGCACCTCTCTGTTCATTCCTGCAGGAGATGCACCGCGAGATCTTGACCCGATCTTCAAGGCGTGAACGCAGAGCTTGAGAATAGCGCGCAGTCGAGAAGGCCCTCCGGGCTTGTACAGAATACGGCAGAAACCACCAATTCGTTCGTATTCGCTTGCTATCGACATCACCGTTGGGCTACCTCGGGCGGCAGAAAGGATAATAAACGGTCGAGTGGTATCACGCCGTTCTGTGGCTGCTACAATCGGTGCAGTGTCTTCATTGACGATGGCAATGGCGCCGCGTTCGGGATCGGAGTCGATAACAAAACCCCACCAACTAACCAGGTAGTTGCGTATAACTTGGCCTAGCAGCTGAATACCGTTGTGGGGATTGTCAAATCCGATTAACGAAACACCTGGAAGACCAGATCCGTCGTCAAACCTGAAAGGTGCCATTTCTGAGGCAGAATCTGGTGCGTCGTCTACAGCTTCGGCGGAGAAACCAACTTTGATCTCAGTTCCAGATCCCTCTTCGCTCCAGACGTCGACTTGTCCTCCGACACTGTCGGAAGTTACTATGCTGCTGACTATAGCCAAGCCAAGACCGGTGCCTGTTTGCAATGGATTCTCTTGCGAGAAAGGATGGAAAAGCTGGTTCTACAGAAAAACTTGAGCGCCGATTTTCCTGTACTTCACAGTTAACATACCTTGAGGAAATTCTGACTGATGCCCTGATTTAAAATAATTCAATGAGCAATTAAACAACATATAATCCAAAACATCCATCCAACCTTTCCAGTATCATGCACAACGAGCTCGACCTTGACTTTGTTCGGAGGATCGTCCTCGCCACTGGGTAATTGGCGCAAAAGGACATGTACAAAGCCGTCCTTGAAAAGTGGATGCCTTAGCTAGAAGGTCCAAGAGTGATGCATTATACATACAGAAGTGAACTTGAGACTGTTTCCGAACAAGTTCATCAAGACGCGCCGAATGCCACCTTTCTCGCATTTGACTGTCCAGCCCTTCGAAATAAAAATTAGCGACATATTCAAAAGATTCAAAAGGTTTTTTATTTACCTCTGAACGATATCCAACGTCGACCACGGTCTCAACGTGCTTCGTCAGAGCCATTGGTGATCTGTGTTCTTCCTTTGGAGGCGAATACACGCTTCCAATGCCTGAGTCACCCATGATAGCTGTGCGAGCACGATGACCAATCCAACACCCGTCTACAGCCTCCTCAACCAACATCATCAAATCAACTCTGCTAACAGATAAATCAACAAGAGGAATAATCTCAAATTCCCATAGAACTGACTTTGTCGGAGCGATGACGTTTTCTACTCCTCCTGCCTTGGAATTACCGCTCAGCTTTGTGAAGTCTAGGACATGATTCACGGTCTCCACAAGCGATGTCCCACAAGCCTGCACAGTCTGTAAGAAAGATACTTGTGAATGGTTTAGCGGGCTGTCACTAAGCAATTCCGCCGCAGCCAAAATCTGCAAGGTGGATTAGACAAATGTGATGAACGGAGCTAATTCACAAACCCCATGTAGCGGTGTACGCAGTTCATGAGAAATACTACATAATTTCGTATTATCAGCAAAAATCATCCTTTCTACACCAAATTCCATCGCTTACTTGGAAATGAACAGACTCTTGGCCTTGTCAGCGAGAATCATGCGCCGCTTCAATACAGCAGATAATATTATAACACCGATTGCCCTCAAATAAGACAATTCATGGCCTTCCAACTAAAAGCCCATTAGGTTATAATAATCACAGGGGTCAAAGAAATGTGACTTACAAATCGCTTCGAATGATCGTTCGCATTGTATGCGCACAGTAATGCAAACGGCCGTTTGTCGATATTAAAAATTGGCACGACTGTGGGAGAGACGTGATGATTTTACCATAAGAAAGAAGTAGTACAACTTACTTAAAGCATATTGAATATGTGTCGGCAGGAATGGCCTGAAACTAGGAGGCATAATGCCCTCTGAGATCTTCCCATCCGGATACTTTGCAAAAAAGGTATTCAGCTTATGGTATTCCTCTGTCGAGAGCTGGCGTTTAGACATCTCCACTTCCGGGTCGCCGTGGTGCATAGTGATAGACACGCTGCCTTCTCCACTCATCGATTCGAGCACTTCGCAGTGCGAAACGTCCATGAGAATTACGCCTTCGACATCTAGAGTGCGCTGGACCAATTTGGCAGCACGGTCGTATACTTTATCCATTGAAGTTCCTACGGCCAACTCTGGGCGCTGGGATCCGACTTCGTTATCAACCTCCAGACATTCACGGCTGAATTGTTCCATCTAAGAGGGAACATTAGAACATAGAGTATCATTTTCGACAATACTTACCGAGGTTTGAATCCTGTCTCTTATACGAAGTTGGATCTACTCAAGATAATCGTCAGTTATTGCGAAATGTCATAATCACTATATCCCACCTTATCACGCCAAAGTTCCATCTCCCTCATGGCGATCGCCTGTAAATATTTATCAGTCATCTGAGGCCTTGGAATTTGAGATAGGACTTACAGCAAACTCTTTTAGCGTGTGTCGCTGTCTTGGTGAAAATTCATCTCTAGGTGAATCGTCAATCACCGCCAATCTGTATCATGGGGTAAACGATGGTTTTTCAAAACACAAGCTTAAACAGTGCGCACGTCCCGATATTGTAACCATCCTGGGTTCGCAAGGGAGCACCAGCATAGAACCTGATGTGAGGAGAGCCTGTTACGAGGGGCTATAAAGCAAAAAATCATGAATTATACTCTCAACATGATAAAAAATCTGTTGTACTTACATTTCTAACAAACCTCCAATCAGAGTGCGTATCAAGGATCACCATTGGCTCGTCCCCTCTACCATTAACATGCGTAAGCTGCTGTAATGCCATTGATTTGAAGTTGAGGCTAACCGTTGAAGAATGGCATGCGCGCAGAATGAGTGGATCCTTGCCAAGCTGGCAGCCTTGATGCCCCCTGTATTTCAGCAAAAATAAGGCAAGAAAAAAGGAGACAGTCATGTGGCGGTTAGTGCGGCTCTCAAAAAAGTAGAGTAGGGACAAGTTTACATTCTGACTTGAACCACCTAATGATATACCTCAGTAAAAAGGAAACAATGTACAAAATAAGGTGAGATCGACACATACTGCACATTGCCATCAATAAGCGAAATGACAACGCCTTTCGTACTAAACACTAGCTTCGCGAGATGCGCTATTCGATCAAAGTTGAGATCTGGACCTGTATTCCAAATATTGAATCTGCCATCATGTCCAGCAATTAACCGACAAGCGAAGGAAGAAGGCATCATCAGCTTACTTGTACAATGCACGTCGTCGCTCAAGTTCGTCTGGGGGATAAGGAGGCGCCAAAAATCCCAACTGCGAGAACATTTGCTCTTCCTTCGCAGCGCGACCCGCCTTGATGGGCGTAATGGTATCTGGCTGGACCCTCCCACCTAGAAGCCTTCCATCATGCTGGGACGTCACAGGAAGCGGCGATGATGTCTGCCGCGTTAAAGACACCCGCCGCGGGAGAGCAGGTACCGATAATGTCCCCATATCCGAGAGTGGAGCCGACAGACGTCTCGAAACCTCGGCGTTGGGTGGAGCATCTCCCGGCCCAAAAGTATTCCTGCTTCCGAGATCTTCGACTTCAGTTTGCCGCTGCTGTGCTCGAGGACTTGCCGTGATACTCAGACCAACGTTCCCAAAATAATCGCCCTCTGCATCAAGGTCCGCCTTCTCCGCCTTCAACGCAGGTGCCGTTGCAGGTGGAGCTTGAGTTAGAATAGAGAGATGCACTGAAGGATCAGCAATTGCGGACGTTGAACTCGAATTGGAGAGTCCCTCTTGTTCTTGAACAGACTGGGTGTCAGTGTTCCCTTGTTCTGGGGTGCCTGATGGGCTGCCTATGATTGTCGTAAGGCGGGTTGGGCCAGCACCATGCGATGTGCCACCGGCGTCGATATCCGTTGTACCTTGCCAGAAGCTCGTCAAGCGGGATTTGCGACTTCCACCTGGAGTGATGACATAGTCGTGAGTAATAATGTCTTGCGGATGTGATCCGGGAATGGTAGCAGTGACACCCCGCATTGGGTCCGTTAGCTCATGTTCGGGAGAAGGGAGGGCGAGTGGCGAGATATCAACGCGCGCAGCTGCCCACCGCATGGTGGCAACCGTTGCCTGGACTTCAGCGTTAGAAGCGGGCGTTGAAGTATATGCATCATTCGATGATGTGGTAGGAGGTGCTGCAGATGAAGTGGAGAAGGAATTCCGCAGACGCTGGGGTGGTATTGGGAGGTGTAAGGGGATGGCGGGACGCAGTCCATGGAATTTAAGAGAAGTAGTTGGAGTAGCAGGAAGTGCTGTCATCGCTGTCCCCAATGGTCTGTCGTATCGAGAACTCCCGTCACTCCATGTCTGGTCATCCGAGAGTGAATGTGACATTTCTTGAGGGGATAGTATTTCGACGGCCGGAGTAGAAATTGATACTATTTCTACAGTGGCCTGAGTCGATCCAGCCTCTGCACCAGTCAGAATTGTAGTGGTGTGATCCGAAAGGGGAAAGCGGAAAGAATCAAGCAGCTGATGATATGACTGGGGAGGATTGGGTGTCCGGTGTGGATCCCACCTTCCTGAGGCATATGCATGTACGAATGTAGCCCAATCACAATTTGAATCATGTGTGATAGTCTTCCCTTCACCTATAAATGTGATGGGACTGTTTTCGGACGACACGTCGAGTGTGGGCTGAGTAGCTGAGAAATAGGGATATTGATTGTTAGAACTTGCACTGTTATCCAATTTTGTTGCCTCAATGCAAACCTACCTGGTGTATTTCCTGAGGATACATTTTCGACATCATCTTCAACAACTGGATGTAAAGGCTGCGATCTCGCAGTGTTCGCATCGGATGTAGCATACTGATACAAGGTGCCCGGCTCCGCATCCTTTGCCAGAGTGGACTGCACTAAAGGTACAGAGGGAAGCAATACGATGTCCTCCTTCGCCGGTGCAGTCGAAGGCCTGACTGCCTTACGGTAAGGGCGTCTTGTAGGACTGGAAGTAGTGATGCGTGGCTCCACAGTAGGCTGGGGAGGGTCGGAGACTATTTGGAAGGTTATCAGGGGTCGCACTAACGAAGAGGACACCGCAGAGGACATTCCATCTGCATTGTTCGACTCTTGCATGGGTTATGCCGACCGCTAACGGCAGCTAGTTATTTCGAAGTAAGCAGTGCAGTAGATGAACCTGGATGGATAGGCAGGATTACGAGGGGTAAAGCAAGGCAAACATGAATGTGAGCCAGAAGGTAAATGTTGTAGAAGTTGGAGGAACAAGAACGCGGCCAAATTGGAGTTGTCGCGTAGGTGTAGTGCTAGGGATTGCCAGGGAGGAGCAGCGGGCAGGAGAGAAGAGGCCGACTTGAGTTGCTCCACAGTTTGAAGCCTCAGCTCAACTTGATCTACGCTCTAGAGGCCGTTGCATGCATTGTCCAAATACCGGCATATTCCGCTTGCAGATGGGAATCGTGACATCATCTTCCCATCTCCGATTGGTTCGTAACGTTGTCAAGCAGCGCTCCACACTCGCAAGTCTGAATCTTTGTTAGAAAACAGGCTAGGACTACAGAATAAATATGTAACGCACGGTGTTATATTTCAATCCACACCAGATGTACTTTGAATTAGTCGCATAAACCGGTCCGATTCCGACCGATGCGAAAGCTGAAACTCGTTCCACCCCTTCACTTGCTATGTGCGTTTAACACTTTTGCGATTCAGGGCCATATGCTTCCGTACGGTAAGATGTACAGTGTCTTAGATCAGGCCCTATACATAAAAAAGGATCCGAAGCAGGATGGAGCGTCAGTTACTTGGTGCCTTAGCCGTTAGCAGCCTCACGTTAAAACATATGGTGACCATTATCTGATACTATAACATTATTATATATTCTACACATCTGCGAGTGCCAACATACTCCACATGAATAATGGCAGCGTTAAGTTGTCATTTTGATCAGACAGAGCTTCTAGTAATGAAGAGATGGTGGCCACCGTAATGTAGCGAGCGCTCTATCAACCCAGCAGGAGGTCAGTGTTCAACACCCAAGGTATGGAATGTAACACTCACGGAGAATTTTTCGGCGACCCCCCCTAGTCGGAGAATCCACGCGCAGGCGACCACCGAAACAGCGAAAGCAAGACTGCCTTCTAGTGTCTTCGACGTGGAAGGCGACCAGCGATGTTTACCAATCCTCCTTCCGACAATGGATGCCTATAAATATCAGATATTTAACTCCCTGAGTTCCACCAATATGACCACAGAGTTGCTCACCGCAGCATCTCCCACCCCAAGGCAGATAACACCCGTGAATTGCAGCAATCGACTTGGACTACGGTACAGTATCAGTTCTTGGACGTAGAGACGAAAAGGAAGACTTACCTTTCAAGCCACACAGAACCAGCACAGCCAGTTAATAAATAGAAGTGGCTCAAGATCGCCGTTCCACTATCTTTATGATCGAGAAACTCGTTCATAAACAAATGCACTGAAGCCCCGAATGGGTAAATAGCGAAGTATCGCACGTATTCTGCGAATGTGAATAACGAGAAGGCCACACTGAATGATAGGTGGGTGAACGCAGGCTTTAAGAAAAGATCGATGAGCTACCATCCCACATCAAGAAAATATTTAAAAAATAAATACTCACATCAACCGCTATTCCCGGTATAAACATTACCACCGCCAGCGCATGGAAAAATTTCCTCCTTGCATTCAGACCCAGAGTTGGAACGTGCTTATCTGCCGCATCCAGGAATTCTGTCGCTGCATTGGAGACATCGGCGCCAGATGGTAACGTGGGCAGAGCAGGCAAAGTGGGTAAATTCGGGAACGTCATTCCTGAAGGCCCAGGGCTGACAGAAAGCTGCGGCAGCATTGGAGAGTCTATTAGCGGTGGGGGAGCAGACGAGGCCGGGACGATGGGGGCAGGCACGGGATTGCTTATTCCTGGAACTACCACATTCTCGCTTGCTGCATTCCTCGGTCGATATCTGCGGGATCTTGCCAGTTGACGGTTCCACCCAGCTACACTAAGAAGGCACAGCAACGCCCAGTAGATTAGAAGCACAGGACGACTCCACACCTTCTTGCCTTCGACGAGTCGGAAGACGACCCACAGCCAGGGATCTCGGTTCCCCAAGCACCACCGCGTCCAGAGGCCTATGAGGCTGCCAACGATGAGAACTGTACCAGAGTAGAAACCTAACGCGTAGTAGCGGCGATTCCGCTCCTTTTCTTCAGGGAAACGCAGACGATGGACGGGTCGCCGGGAAATGTTGCGTGAAAGAACGAGAAATGGAGATAGAAGGAAGCCCGTTAGGAATGTCCCGACAATCAATGCAATTTGGAAAATAAGGAGGGGCGTAGGTAGTCGGTAGGTCCTGATAAACGAAGTGGTGACAGGCCAGATCTATGAATACCATAAGTTCTTGCTCCAAATAATTTACAAGATAATGCCGTACCCTGGCTATAGTGATATTCAAAAACTCGAGACAAATGGCGGTTCCACCGAAAGCGACGAGTCCCAACTCTCCCAAGGTGAACCCACGATGTGCTAACCGTAAGGCCATGTATAGCGCGAACTGGTAGAAGAACGCAGCAATCGTGACTTCGAAGTAATTCAAGTCTAAATCAAGTTGTATTAGATGTTAAGTGGTCGCCCCAGACAATTCTGTACTCACGTTTCCAAATTCTATAATCCATCTGGTCCAAGAATATTTTAAATGCGATGCTCCCGATACTCACCGTAAAAGTGAACAAAATGTAATACCAGGATCTACGCCCTTCGCTACGAGGAACAGACTTCCGCTCGCCATCAGGTGTAGTGGAATGTTTGCCACAGCGACCCTCCATCCACCAAGAGGCACAAACATGAAAGAGCAAAATAGTGGAACAAAATGTACTGAGGTTAACAAGGCTGTATCGCGCCAATACAATAGACTCCGTCACGTTAACTCGAGCATTTGGCAGGGCCAGGGGAGGCTCAATGAGCCAGCCCGTAGGGAGAATACTAGGGCTAGACCCGCCATGACCCTGTCGAAGTGAAACGAGAAGAAGGGCAGAAACGATCAGCGGTCCAAGTAACAAGCCCGTAAGTATCCCATCATCACGAGAATCTCTGTCACCCATAATATCATTACTGATGTCATCGATATTATTGGTATCTCATACCTGTAGTTTTTGGGGACGGACATCCAGATATAACCAAAATCAGCCCTGGTGGGTATAACTTGAATTGCAGTGCGTCGGAAGTCCCTGCCCTCGGGAAGACGTGGCGATGGTGGACACTGTGGGACGCCTGAGACCGCTGGAGAGAGTCCTGAGTCATTCACTGGAGATGTTGCTGCGACGTTGATGTAGGATATCGTAGTGTGAGTCCATACCATGTATAAGAAGGACAGGATGCACAGAAGGTTGAGTTCTGTCAAAATTGTATTCAGCAGATATTACTGGAATTTCATAAACTTCGAAATGCACCTGAAGATATAGAATAATTTGCATTGGTATTAGGAATAAGTGAATGTATTGAGGCTTCATTGTCCGAAATAAGAAACGCTGCGCAAAGCAAGGACGCTAGGAGCACCATAGACTCCCCAAATTTTCGCAGATCTATTGAGAATGTCCATTGTCGAGATATCAAGGGAAACTGGAGCCGGAACTCTATGTCGGCAGGAAAAACAGTTCTGCTTTGAATTGAAGCCATCTTTTGACGGGAAACATGCGAAGCAGAAGGTGACATGTGCGGCGGGACTTTCGATGATGGCTTCAAGTTACTTGGTGGTCGAATGACAACAGGAGACTGCGATCTGCCTAAAGAAGCCTGTGTAGGAGTCCTGTTGGTAGCCCCAGAGGAATCTCCAGACGAGGAGACGCCACGAGAGCTCCTGCGACGAATTGAAGATACAGATTTCTGAGGTCCAGTAGAATTGTTGACCAGAGGTCTCTGTGAGGATTCCCTACCACGGAAATCGTTTCGTAGTTCATCCTCCGTCTCGTCGTCGGAGGTGTCTCGTGATGCGGAGCTGAAATAAAGTGTCAATGACAAAAGTGCGTACAAGACGTTTGCGACGCACCTTGAAGACCCCGCCTGGTAGCTCGTACTCCAGTCAAGGACAGAGGCGGCGGTCACAGTAGCGCCAGCATCGCCCGCAGTCGAACCTAAGCGCCGTCGAGGTCGATAACTGTGATGGTGTTTTCGGCCAGATTCGCCGCGTCCGTTAACCTGTCTGGACGGGGGGGGAGAGGGAGAAGACCGTGAGCGAGGCAGTTTGAAGAAACCGGTAAGGGACCAGGACGGATGTCGATGTCAGCTTGGTTCTCACAGGCTCGCAGAGCACAATATCAATGTTCTGTTCGGGTGCACGGTGTTCGTCCCGACTCCTCTCCGGACACCTAAGAGAAATGACACGACAATTGCCGTCACGTGCCTACTTTCACAAATTGCTTCGCGTGTTCTCGAACTGGTTTGCTTGGTCCTATGTACGCGTCAACTTGCTTTTCAATTTACGTACTTGTTACAAACTAATGCGTTACCGCAGGTTACCGCTGCAGGGTCAATTACTTAAACCTATACCTCTTCCACGTCGACTTCTTTTTTGTGAAATGGCGGCAAGCAATCCTGATCCCACTCCTGCTGTATACCTTGAGGACGTTGTCGCCGCCTCTATACCCGTTGAAACGACTAGCGATGCAGTCGCAAAGGTCACAAGGGTAGAGAAGCGACAACTAAGCATTGCCGATATGTTCTCTAGTTCCCAGGAGAAGAGTTCTGACTCAATGACGAAAAAAAGAAAGCTCACTCCATCTGGTGGCTCCTTGGGTTCGTTGTCTGGTTCCTCGACACGAGCGTCGAATTCGTTTGTGAAGCACTCCGACGTGCAGAAATTGAATTCGATTCCTTTTTCACTTTCGTCTTACCAAGATACCCTCTCCGATGAAGAAAAGAGGCTTCTTCAGCTGGAATGTCAGGCCATGGGTAAAAGTTGGTACGTGATAGCTTTTTTTCCGGTGTCAATATTTTCCAACGGAGATAACCTAGGTTAAAATTACTCAAGGATGAGATTAGGAAACCGTACTTTCTTGCACTAAAACGTTTTCTCTGGGAAGAGGGAGTCAGAGGAGCAGATGATACTCCTAGCACGGTCAAAATATACCCATCTCGTAAGTCGTACTTACGGTCTCCGGAAATAGCGACTGAAGTTGACTATTTATGCAGCACGGGACATTTATGCATGGTCGAATACGCCGCTTGGGAAGATCAAAGTGGTTATTATCGGCCAAGGCAAGTCGGGCACCGTGGTTGATGTCCTGAATATGCTGCATTGGGATCCGACCTTCGTACTGATATCCACCACCTCCTAGATCCTTACCACGGAGCAGGTCAAGCTCATGGTAAGGATGCATCTCTGACTCAAGTATTCTTCCTCTTGACATCGGCTCTCTCTGGGTTATTTTAGGCCTCTGCTTTTCTGTGCCTTTCGGCGTGGCCGTTCCACCTTCGCTCAGAAATGTAAGCAATCTCCAAACTTTTATCGAGATTCTCTCAATATCCTACCTCGCTCTTTGAGACTCGACTGCTAACTATTCCTTTTTGCTTAAGATATATACCGAAATTCGGGCCGAATATCCAGAATTCACCCCACCCAAACACGGGTGAGTCATAAATTGCATTAGTGGCATGATGATCCTGCATCATTCCTTGGCCTTTGCTAGGAGGCTCACAATTCCAATATAGCAATCTATCAAGTTGGGCGTCTAACGGTGTCCTGATGTTAAACACTTGCCTCACCGTCCGCGCTGGCGACGCAGGGTCTCATTCGGACAAGGGTTGGGAGCAGTTTACGGATAAGGTTGTTGATGTTGTTGACCGGTATGGCGGCGCAAACCTACCGAATGCGATAGGGGGAGGCTCCGAAAGTAGCGGCGTCGGCCGAGGCGTTGTCTTTCTCGCTTGGGGTGCTTGGGCTGCGAAGAGAGTCGCCAAGTTAAATAAGGTCTGTTGCCGAGCGTTATTACTTTGGAATGTGGTTGACCACTTTCCATGACTAGACCAAACACCTCATTCTAAAAAGTGCCGTAAGTCTTTTGGTCATGAAAATCACCAGTTCAGTCTGAAATAACACATACTTCAGCATCCGTCTCCTTTTTCTGCTAATAAGGGTTTTTTGGGAAATGGCCATTTTAAAGCAGCAAATAACTGGCTGGAAAAGAAGTATGGCGAAGAAGGGAAAGTAGATTGGTGCAATCTTCCGGGCGTTACCGCAATGACTTAGCGAAAGTCTTCCGTTATTCCTCGGATGGAGCTATTGCTGTTCTGAGGTTTGCAAAATATCACATACTGTATATTTTTGTTCTTCAAATTTTTGTTTGCTTCTGAAACATTACCCCCATTGTTAAGTCGGCTTCTTTATGCAGTTTTCGATGGTGTGCATTGACGCTTCACCTATAGCGGATGCTCATGAAGAGCTGCGAAAGCATTAAGCACGAGTGACGGCACGGTGCCGGTAATGAACCAAGGCCGGTCGCCTACAATGCCGACTCTGCATGCAGTCAGTGCGACGCTGAAACGGTGTGATAAAATGGAACCCCGATCGCCATTTTAGCTACATAGCCAATGGACCAGCATGCACGTGTTGTTTTTAAGGAACTCAGAACAAAAAATCTTGTACATGGTTTGATGTTGAGTATGTCGTGTGCCTGTTTAAGCCGTCAACTGTCCACATGCACAAGATCAGGACTGGTCAGGAGCATCAGGAGGCCACAGGCCGCCACAAAAAATAGTGCAGTACCAAATACAGTAAAAGTAAGAGAAGTACGTTATATAATTGGTATGTACGTTGTAAGGTAATCGTAAGTAATATTGTAGCTGGTACATTCTAAGAGTATGAAGGTCGTGATGAGCTATTTCCAGAGAGAATGGTGACGCAAGATCTGGTTGGGGTCCGTAAGGGGTGAGAAAGGCCGGAGGCCTAGTACAATAATTTGGTCGTGGACGACGCTGTGGTGGTCATAGAATCCGCGTCAGGGTACGATGTTGAGCCGTCCATCAGGTCCATACGCCGGCCTAGATGGAGGGGGCGGTGGATGGTCTACCACCTCCTGTCGATGGAACTCCGGCGGGCATGGGTGTTGGGGCTGCGATGGACTCGGAAGATGAGGGAATCCTTGGCCGCTGGAATAACCTTGGTCAATTGCATATCGTTTCTGATACGGTGTGGGGGAGTCTCGTTGGGCCTGATGATGAGAAAGCTGGCCGTTATGTTGAGGCAAGTGGTGGGTATGGACAGGGGGGGGTGGATTCGGAGGCGGGCTTTGGCTGCTTATGCTTGGGCCTTGAGACTGGAATGGCGAGGAATGGTATGAATAGTGCTGTCGGGGGCCATCGTCATGCATATCGGCACGCACGGTGAAACCTTGGCCCCCGTAGCTGCTGCTCGTAATTCTGTCGGAAGAATGAGAGTATCCGGTCATATAGATCTCGTTCTGCAATGCACCGCGGGAGGTCGAAGGCAGCGAATTGCTGGTATAAGACGGCTGGAATTGGAGCGGCCGAAGCGGTAGTGGTGCTGACAAGGGTCCATGCTGGTAGGATGTGTTGGAAGGACCTGCAATCGCTTCTGACTGGTGGGGTTCGCTCATGATGAGGCCGTCATCCCATGAATCTATAACGTGCAATGCCCGCGAGCTCGAAGGCATAGATACGGTGACGGCAGACGGGGAGAGAGAGCTTGCGCGCGAAGCAGGCGACTCTGCAGGCGAAGACTCGCGGCTGGAACTTAATCCCATAGACTGGGAACCGAAGCCATTATATGACTTGGGTTTATCTTTTCCCGTGGGGCCTTTTCCAAGGGCCGGCCTGTTCGCGGGGGGAAGATGGAGAAGACTGCGAAGGTATGTGTTCTCCTGCTCGAGCTCGGTGACCCTCTGCTCCAAAGCCTATATAGCCGCAAAAAGGATCTGCAGTGAGAAAATGCAATTCTATGGAATTTGACTTCCTTCCGAGTCAGGAAATTTCATACCTGCAAATGAGCAGCGCGTCGGGCTCGGAAAGCTCTCTGGACGTCTCGTGCGCGATTAGGCGGGAGGTTGTCATTTCTTTTGCGGCCTCTCTTAGAGGACATGGGCAGAGAAAAAGAGAACCGAAAAATGCGGAGGGAAGATGTTTTCTGCGCGGGCTCAGCAACAGTTATAAAGGGGCTTCCGGGGAGGCGCATAGGGGAGATTTCCTAAAAATCATGTCGCGCCCAATTTGGAAACGCGATCGATCCCATGTTCTAGCCGGTCGCAGACGCGACCACCCTGAAAATATAGCCAGGCGGTGCGCTTGCTGGCTGCCGCCGTACTTTAACTACTTTGAACGCCTAGTAGGGTGAGCTGGGGTGAGCTGGAGAGATCGTATACTGTTCATGCGAACTTCCATTGAGATTGCAGGTGCTTCGCTGCGCTTCCCCAGAACCCTCCCACATTCTATGCGTGCATACCCCCTTTAGAGCTTTACTAGTCGTCGATGACGCTTGATCCAGGGGTAGCACATATCTGTACATAGCGTCAAACAATCTATTTCGCCCTTGTTCTGAACTCACATCTTCCGACTCCCGGGCCGATTCGATTGTCGACTCCAGATCCTCCACAATCAGCGATCACCGACCTGGCAACGACGGTTCTCCTGGCCGTCCTGGCACGTCCAGCAATCCCCAGACAAGCCCCTACATCCTTCCTGTCATTCGTCTTCATAAGAGGACCGCACTAGGGACAAGAGCGCACACATGGCTAGCGTGCTTATCAGAGCTCACCACTGTACACGTGTTGCGACACACCTTCGTTGCTCTCAAAAACGTACTTTATTCGCTGTAAACGCCCTTGGGCTACATATGATGAGCACCATACTCAGTATGTATTAGTCCAAATCATAGATGTATCTACCTCCCATCAGAGAGCATCGCTGTCTTACCAACTACTATACTTTACCGCAGCGCTGACAATGCCATGCAATTATCACCGAGAGTTCAACATCAGCAACAATTATGCCGCAAACGGAAGATAATCTAAGCGCGAGTTGCTCGAGCCTCCTTCCTCGCGGCTGCCTTCTCCTTGTCACGCTTAGCAAACAATTTGTGGCGAGGAGCTGCTTCTCGTGCTAGCTTCTTGTTCGCGGACTTGTTTTGCTCCATGTAAGACATGTGCTGTGCACCACTGAGTGCGGTGAGCGAGCCAGTCGTACGCTGAGCAGCCGGGAATCTCGTTGGACCGAAATCCTTTGAAGTCACTGTGCCAGCCAAGTCGCCTTCCCCTGCACGCACGTCCGATCCCAGATCCGCTTCGCTCTCGTTGGCCAATAGAACGGACGAAATTAGTTCGATTTGCTCGTCCCGAGTTTTGTACGCGAGGTCAGGAAGATCCTCAAGGCCGTCGAGATGCGTGATCACCTTGAAGGCATAGCCCTGATCAATAAGGAACTGCTGACGCTTCGTGCTGTAGTACATCTCTTGCGTGTCTTTCGAGACAAGAGAGTAGAAGAAAGCGTTGAATCCTTCGTCATTACGGCGTTTCGCCCGCAAGATGCGACCTTGTGATGATCCTTAGCAGGTGCTTAATGGCATGAGGATAAATATTTACCTAGCCGCTGCGCTTCCTGACGGCGGGACCCGAAGTGCGACGATATCTGGATGAGGCAAGTTGCTTCCGGTAAGTCAATCGATGTATCGCCAACCTTTAAAAACATCAGTACCCCTGGTCGACAATCTCGAACTCCGCCAATCAATTCACCTTAGATAGAAAGATCGTGTTCACTTTCGAACTGTGCTGGAAGTGGGAGAGAATCCGCATCCGTTCCACCTGACTGGTTCCACCGTGAATATACAACTTGTGAAGCCGTTTGGCATACGCCTGCACAAGGGACACGTGGTAAGTAGTTTGCACGAAATGTACTAAAACAATCATGTTTGCCTACCTCCAAGGCATAGACATTGTCCGAAAAGACAATAACCTTATCGCCTCTGTCCTCGTGATATTTGATGAGAAACTGACATGCTTGGAACTTGTTCGGGTTCATGCAGTATAACAACATCCGCTTTCGAGATTGCTCCCTGAGGTATTCCCGATAAAACTCGGGCGTCATAGGACACCATACCTCTGCGCACTGAACAAAGTCAGTTCCTTAGCATTGTGCGATTTTCAAGGAAGAAAAAATATACCTGGACATTGGCGATATGCCCCTTGGCAGCAAGGTCCCTGTGATGCGGGAAATGGAATTAGTATCTTATATAATCTGCAGATCATGACGTAGGCGAAGCAATGCGTAGGCGAAGCAATGCGCATCCTATGGAAGTGCTTCAATAATGAAATAAAAGAAACGTACATCCAATTGGCCTCGTAGAGCTTTGGACCAATCATGTAGTTGAGATCGGCAATCTTATCGTCCTCGCGGACAAGTGTTGCTGATGGCGTCGGTGTTTAATATAAAGACCATTAACATGATGGCAAAAAACGGTGAACTCACCTGTTAGTCCGAGCTTTGAATGCGCCTTGATGGTAGTAACCACCCTCCGGAACATCGCAGCGGGTACGACATGAACCTCATCAAGCAGAATAAAGCCCCATTCGCGCGATGTCAAAAATTCCATCATTTTCTTCGACTCATGGGAGCGATTATGGGTATTAGCAACCATGGAGTATGTCGAGACCACGATACCACTCTCTCCGGCAAACTACAAAGAAAAAAAATGTCAGTGTCATGGGTAGACAGATGATATTTTTTTTGCTGACTTTCTCCTTCTGGTCAGCAGTAAACACAGCAATTTGGCGATCCGTGACATTAGACCACAGCATGAACTGTTGCTTCCATTGCATGACCGAGACACTGAATGAAAATTAAGATCAGCCTAAGATTGAGCGGCGAATATAATAAAAGAACCCACGAGGATGTGCAGAGAACGAGGCATGATTTCTTGATCGTGCATGCGGCAGTAATTCCAACCAGTGTTTTACCGGCACCACAAGGGAGTACGATAATACCGGAACGAGCGCGTCTAGTACGGCAAATATTAGCTATGAACAAATGTATACACGTTCAAAGGTGCGCACCCATTACCGAACATCTTGCTCAGACTTGTTTCCTGGTATGGACGAATAACAGTGGCCGGCTTAAGATCGATGTCCAAATTGGCGTTGACGGTGTCATTCCGGAAGTCATACTCCTCCAGCATTGGATATTCTAGCTCGTTGCAGCGCTTCTTGACATCCTGTGTGTGATCTCATCTGTGAGATTGCTTATACCCAAGGCCCCGCGCGGCATACTTACATCGATTTTGGCATCGTTAATTTCGAAGGCGTGCACGTTTTCATCATCCTCGTCGATCTCATCTGTACACGGCGTCAGCTTACTCGAGGAGATGAACACGCAGAGAAATAAATACCAGATTCGACCCCTACAACTGAAGTGAACAAGTCCGCGTCCGACGTTCCGGTCGCCCCAGCGGCATTCCCTGCAGTCCCATCATCTTTCTTCTTCTCGGGCTCTTTGGTTCCCGGAATAACAAGATTCCCTTTGACTGGGGCTTTGCTCGTTGTGAAGGTGGCGGCCTTAATGCTGTTGTCCGCCTGAACGGAGAAGAGACGGGCTTCACGAATGACTCTGTCCTTTAATAATAGCTGCAAGGTTTCCGGGTGGCTCGATTCGACGAAGTACTTATTGTGCTTCAGGACGAGTTTGACCTTTCCATAACTCAACGTGCGCTCGCGAATGAAGGATGTGATGCTTTCTGGGACAGGGACCTGTTTTCAATGCGTTAATAAGCATATCAGATCTACAATGAAGGACTGCTCGCCTTCGAAAGCCGGTTCAGAACCTTCAGAGAGCTATAATTAGCCAATGACAGAAGGTAAGAAAAATGTACGTACCTCGATGATGTCCTCTGTCTGCAACCCGACTGATACAGCGGCGTATAACGAGTAAGATGTGAGCTTATACTCGTGAATAAAAGCCGGTCTGTAGAACTCGTTGGCATGAACCCGTATAAACGAGGCTCATAGCCTATACATACCTGCTAACAGGTTCACTAATAGCTGTTAGGAAGTCTTGTGCTTGCTCCGCAATGGGGGAAAAGGCTTCGAGGATGATGTGCCCGTCTTCAGGACTAATCCAAATAGGCCGAGAGGCATGGTCTGGTTTGAGATGCAACCACGAGAAGTCTTGGTCCATGAAGATGTGAGATACAAGACTATCCTGTTGTCTACGATGAGCTTCGAGGGGGGTAATATTGGCCGGTTCCTTCTCCTTCGTCCTTCTCGCCTCGGCAAGTTTACGAGTGAGGGCACTGAAGTTAATTGTTGCCCCGCGGGGAACGACAGAGCTATCGGGTGGCGAGGGTGGGATGGCATTGTCCTCATCGTCGACGTCTAAGTATTCACTGTTGTCGTCGTGTCTCGAGCGCTTGGTGGGGTACGATGACTCGGGCGATGCTACGGCATATTGAGAGAATGCACTGGACACATTCATGGCCACTCACCATCTGCAGTACGCTTTCCTGACATACGGCTCAGACGAATACAAAGAACAGAATAGCAGCCTGCTGGCTGAGCAAGTGGTATGGGTGGTTCTGACAAGGAGAACGGGGACAGACAAAGATTACAAATGAATATAAAGTATCCTTTGTGCACTAGTTGAACGGTGCCGCGCAAGTGGACTGCCCATGGGAATGCCCCGCCGAAGAGAGTCAGCCAGAGCGCTGCTGAGTCAGCGAGTTGCAAGTCCGACGGCGTCCACGAGTCGGAAGTTTGTTGGTTGTCCTCTCACCATCACCATACCCTACGTCCTACTCAGCTCGCGCGCTCCTCAGGCTACCCTTTTCTCTTTATTTTCTTGATTACTATCACTTACGATGTGGAGACCTGCAACTCGTCAAATTACTGGCACCAACGAAGGTTCGTCTGCCACCTTTGCTCTACACTATCATACTCATTTTTATCCTACAGTTCCCCTCGGAACACGCCGTCGTTTCGGTCCTGCGCCTTCCGAAGACGCGGTGCCTCCTCAGCTCGCACAGCCATCGCCTTCTGTATACCCCCGCTCTCACAACCAAGACCACGAGAGCCCTGGCAAGCGACAGAGAGAAGAGTCTCCAACGAATGGAGATCCCAAAGGTAAGCGACTAAATACTTGATATCAATCTTTCTAGCTCTCCTATATTTCCCATGCGGTCGTCGGTATTTGCAGCGACTTCTCGAGGTTTTATACGGCCTTGAGTCCATCTTGGATGCGCGAGACTTCTGACTTACATTGCTAACCCTGACCATGATACTAATCCGTGCCGTTACTGTTTATCACTCACCTCAGTTGATCCTAATGCTCCTCGTAAACGACGTAGTCGTTGGGGCGACGCTAAGACTGAAATCCCTGGCTTACCTACTGCAATTTCTGCGGCGGGTGTCTCTCAGGCTCAGCTCGACAACTACGCCATCCACCTTCGCTTGGAAGAGATCAATAGGAAATTGAGACTCAATGACTTCATCCCTCCTGAGAGAGAAAGGTATATCTTATTTTCGGCTGTTAGTTCTGAGATTGTGTGCTCATCGTTTCCCCTACAGATCTCTGTCCCCTCCTCCAACCTATGATGCCCACGGTCGTAGGACAAACACCCGTGAAGTACGCTATCGCAAGAAGCTCGAAGACGAACGCATCAGGCTTGTTGATCGAGCAATGAAAAATGATCCCAACTTCCGCCCCCCTGTTGAATATCACCAGCAGAAGCGTTCTCAGCGACCGTCCGAGAAAGTTTACATTCCCGTTAAAGAATTCCCTGAAATCAACTTTTTCGGCTTACTCGTTGGACCTCGTGGCAACAGCTTGAAAAAGATGGAGCGTGAGAGTGGTGCAAAGATCAGCATCCGAGGGAAGGGTAGTGTCAAGGAGGGTAAAGCTCGTCCTGATCAGTACGCAGACGACGCGGAGGAAGATCTTCATTGTCTTGTCCTCGGTGAATCCGAAGAGAAGGTCGCCGCCTGTGTCAAAATGATCAACAGAGTGATCGAAACTGTAAGTAATCATTTTAATCTCTGTCAAATTTCACTCACCCTCCTATGAATGCAGGCTGCAAGTACCCCTGAAGGCCAAAATGATCACAAACGAAACCAGCTGCGCGAACTCGCAGCCCTCAACGGTACTCTTCGTGACGATGAAAACCAGATCTGCCAGAATTGTGGTGGCGTTGGCCACCGCAAATATGATTGTCCTGAACAGCGCAACTTCACTGCTAACATCATTTGTCGCGTTTGTGGCAGCGCCGGTCATATGGCTCGCGATTGTACCGTCAACAAAGATCCTAACGCACCTATACCTGTTGGCGGACCTCCGGCGCCCCCGATGAACAGAGGCGGGTTCGACTCAGAGTACGCGAGCTTGATGGCTGAGCTGGGAGAAGGAGCAGGCGGAACAGATGCTGGAAAGTCGTCTTGGGCAGGACCGGGTGTGGGACACGACATCACCGCTGGCGGGTCCAACATTCCTCCTTGGCGTCGCCCCGAGGTCTGGCAACAGCCCGTCAACACTCAGCAAAACCAAGGCTATCGCCCGCCTCAAGCGGGGTATGGCGCAGGTTACGGCGGTGCTCCCGGAGGAGGGTACGGGGCTCCCACTGGACAGTGGAGTGGTGGTGGTGGTGGCGGTGGTGGTGGCGGTGGTGGCGGCTATCCTCAGGCAGGCGGTTATCAGCAACCTCAAGACTACTCGAACTACGCATCCTACTATCAAGGCCAATACGCTCAACAACAAAGCTAATCACTTGAACACAGTCTTCGACTATTCACCTCTAACGCTTCGTAGCACTAAAATTTTAAGCGTATTCTTACCGGCATGGACTTCCTCCGCGAAACAGGATCCCATGTTTCTTTTGTTTCTTTTCTTTATGGATGACTTGACAGTAACTTGAAGAAGATGGAGATGATTAGCAGGTCGATATTGTGGTTGCTCCTGCGTTATTACTCTCGTGCGCTATCAACTCGTCGTCGACTGACCGATTTCTATCCACTAGCCATGTTTATTTTTTCCCACTCGTATTGTAACTCACTCGGATCGGTATTGTATCTGAATAGCGGGATGATGCAATTGAACGAGTTTCTCCGTGTTAAACGGTGGTTCTCTTGGAATACAAGCCATATAAGGCCTAAGAATTATAGTAAGCATTGAAGTGTATGTGGTATGGTAAATGTTAGGCAGTGAGCTGTGTTCATGATTGTTGAGCCTTCTTTTTTCGTTTCTTAGATGAGGCCGATTTTGGTTCATCCCCTTCCTCCATTGCTTTCCGTTTCAGAGGACTAACCTCTTTCCTCACAAAACAAGATACAAAAAAGCCATTCGTTGCGTCTTCGCCAGGGAGACACCGAACGAGCGACAAAGCATCATCTGAAGATCACGATCAGGGGCTGAATAGACGCGCACATAGACGGAGATATTCACCTGGAAAGACCATCTCTTCCGCGTACCCGCGTCTGTGCCAAGTAGGGAGCACCTCATTTCGGGGGGCAAGTGAGAACGATTGTGCTTCGCCGGAGTTGAGAGCTTCACGGACAACGTGTTCATTTTCTGTCGCATGGATGCTGCACGTCGAATACACGATCTTGCGGACATTAGGGACTGAGGAATGTCAAGCCATGGTCACAGATGAAGAAGTAGATTTGTAAGTAAAGCCTGAGATGACTACTATTTGTGAAGTAAATACTTACACTTCATCGCGTGTTTGACCATCATCAGCTGAAAGGCAGCTAGCTTGCTAAGGCGGTCTTCTCGAGAAGCCTCGTTTTCTTCCTCTGTATACGGAAACAACAAGAACATCAGATTTCGGAAGAAACGAGGTAATGTTATTATTCGCCTGCTTCGAGGAGATGATCCAATCGGTTCACGATTCCCGAGCCACTGCATGAAGGATCTAGGAGGCTATAACCCGGAGTTACTATTCAACGCTAGAAAAATTTTTGACGTGCGGAGTTCCACGAACATATGGGTGACAGAGCTGAACTTGGAATCCAAAGGATCGATGGTGAGGAAGTCAGCATTCATCGGCTCAACGTTTGTACAGCCAGCTTTGGAAAGCATCATCTTCAGTGTCGAAAACCGCTTGCGATCACGTTCAAACGCATACAACTAAGATGTTCGACGAAGATCGATGAATATTTTTTGCGACTATTAAATAGATGACCGACCTTTCCGCGGTTGCGCATCAGGGCACTCAAGTGAGAAGTTTTGTTCCCCGGCGCCGCTGTAGCGTCGATAACACAGCTGTCATCGCTGGCGGGGGGTGAAAGAACCACAGCGGGGAAGCAGGATGCCTTGTCTTGAAGGATAATCTTTCCAGATTTGTAGGCAGGGTCTTCGTGGAACGCGATTTGTGGAGAGAAAAGGAGTAAATCAGGTATATGTACATCTTTTAAAAAGCCCTTGCTATTTTGAGCCAACATCCTGGTTCATTAGTATGAATCAATGAGTGAGGATAGGAAGGAATAATCACCTTGACTCGAAAGGACTCGATAAAATATAACCTCGCGAGATAAATGACTGAATAGCATCGTCTGTCGTCCAGAAAGTAGTATTGACACGAACATAACGCGGTATTTGGGCTTTTCCAACTTATTAGCAGAACCCTTAAACCCAAGTAAATACCTACCTGCTCGTTCATCTCCAGTTTGCGCGAGACTTTCGTTCGTTATGGCGCCGCGTTTTATTTTTATTTTCTGAAATTCTGCCTTCAACCGTGTCTTGTGCCGTAATATGGCCTGCTTCACGGGCCCATCGCCTGCTTGGATCCCACCGGATAGCAAAAGGTCATGAACAAGCACAAGCGCCAAGTTCATGGATTTTATTTTGCGTTCTTCCTTCAACAGTTTTGCTTGAGTGATCACGTCGGTCAGAACAGACTTATCTGAAGCGCTCAAAGTTCAACGTTCGATTCTTCTCTTTCCACAACTAAGCCCTTACATTTGAGCGTTTCAATCACCAAGGCAGCAGTCCTCTTCCTATCCTTCTCTGGAAGAGTAGCTATGACACCTTTAATTGAACCTTGCTTAGCATCAAGGCGGTCCAACGTCTTAGCAGCTTCGAAGTAAAAGTTCATTGCGGTATTCTAGATACAAGTACATGCATTAGGGATTAGATAAACCATGTAAAGAAGCCGAACAGCACTGAGGTGACATTCACCAGCCTGCCACTTGCGAGCGTTAAGGGACGTCTGAAATGAGATAGTTTAGCAATCGTCGCAATGGCAAAACAAAAATGTAAAGAAGAATCAGCTAGTTTGAGTCGTCACTCCCGGACAGAGCCAGTCGGACAATGTAGATAATATATAGAACATCATGAGGAGAACTGGAGAAACAGAGAACTCACCAAGCTAGACTAAGAGCCGCTCCAATCGTCGTAGGAAGACCGTTGGTTCAAGTGAACTATGTTCTTGACGCGACTTTATATAGATGTAGAATAAGCTCCGCTTCAAAAATTTCAGGTATTGGCTGCCGCATGCTGTTGCGATTGGAATCATTGGATTTGGATTTCGACTTACATATCCAAGATTCCAAGGCTTCCTTGTTTTATATAATCCAGAGTAAGTGCCATCTTTCTACCGAATGAATCTACTAAATGGTGCATTCAGTGCCTGTGGAAATCGAACTTTACGAACTTCTTGGTGTTTTGCCAGACGCGAGCGAAGGTCGTTTTTGGTCGTCTAACTACTCGGGCAGTTTGCTTACCGTGCCAGTCTTCAGATGACATTAAGAAGGCATACCGGAAAAAGGTGTTTGGATTCGCCATAAGAGTTAATGATTTGTGATCTCATTTATTTGAAGGCAAAAGAGCACCATCCAGTATGTGCCTACGTAGGCGGTCAACTCAGCACTCAATGATCTTCACTGGCAGGACAAAAATATTAATGACCCCGAAGCTGGGCAAAAATTCCAAGAGATGGCCGCCGCGTACGTGACATACTGGCTTTTATCTTATTAGTCTCTGAACGATTTCTGGATAGTTATGAAGTGCTCAGCGATCCAGAGTCAAGAGAAGTTTATGACACTCATGGAATGGACGGACTTACAGGGCGGGGTGGTGCTGGGCCCGGCATGGACGCCGCAGATCTTTTTGCCCAGTTCTTCGGTGCTGGTGCTGGTGCTGGTGCTGGTGCTGGTGGCGGGTTCGGGTTCGACTTCGGTCCCCAGATGCGACGTCGAAGAAAGGGTGAAGATTCGATTATACCGTATACTGTCACACTTGAAGACTTGTATAATGGGAAGTCCGTTAAGATGAATATGGAGAAGGAAGTTGTGTGCGGATTATGCAAAGGGTGAGTGAATTTCAGAGATCTGGCAATATTAGGAATATTGACGTCTGTCTTCCAGGTCTGGTGCACGTGGGAATGCTAAACCGAAGACCTGTGGAACTTGCGAAGGAAGGGGATGGACGTTCGTCCAGACGCAGGTCAGTCCCGTTTATTTTGACGTGGTGTGTTTAGATGCTGATAATCTTCCCAGATATCTCCTGCCCGTATTGGAACTTCGAGAGCCCAGTGTCACGATTGTAAAGGTGTCGGCGAGAAACTGAAGGACAAAGAAAGGTACTTAATATTTTCCCGAACGTCCATGTCAAATACTCACAGGAATGCGTGAAGATGTAAAAAATGCAAGGGCGATAAGACTGTCAAGGAAAAGACGCGTCAGGAGATCTTCATCGAGAAGGGCATGGCAGATAGACAGCGAATAGTACTTGCAGGGGCAGGCGACCAGGAAGTGAGTGTTTTCTTTATCTGCTGTGGCCATTTCTAAGTTTTATTCAGCCCGGTGTGCCTGCTGGCGACGTAATTTTCGTATTGAAAGCTGAGAAGCATGACTCCTTCGAGAGGTCCGGCGATGATCTGCTTACGCACGTCACAATCACACTTTCCGAGGCTCTACTAGGTTTCTCCCGCATATTGGTTACACATCTCGACGGACGTGGGGTGAAAGTATCCAGCCCACCTGGAAAGATCATCAAGCCTGATGAGTCCATTGTTCTCCGCGGTGAAGGGATGCCCGTTCACAAGAGGCCAGATGAGAAGGGCGATCTTTATGTCATCATCTCGATAGAAATGCCAGACGAGCGGTGGCTAAAGTCTGTCGATCAAAAGGTACGTAGCCCTAAGGTCCTCGTAACTTGTAGAGAATTTGACAGAGAATCGCAACCAATAGGCCCTTGCGTTAGTGCTTCCACCGAAAAAGAAGGACGTGGAGCCATACCCAGAAATAGTAGATGAGGCTAATTATGAGGAGAGCGACATTCTCGAAGTGCGTTCACGCTCTTTTCCAGCTAGCACCAACTTCTTTGACCACGGCTTTCCTTCCCAGTTCGGTGAAGGCGATGAAGGCGATTGGGAAGATGATGACGACGACGACGATGACGGTTATGGGATGGGGGAGGAGCCAGAGTGCCGACCACAATAGAGTGACAATCTGTCTTGCTGATTTATCCCTCCACTCTGCCTATCATTGCATTCTGCTCTCACCCGCCACTCATTTTTTATATCGGATGGCAGACTACCTATACATCACCTATGTACCCAATACCCGTTTAATGATAATAGCCCTTCTTGGTTATAATGCATAGAATTAGAGCGTGAATGAACTATGATTTCCTTATTTCTTGGATCCTGGTGCAGGGATGATGACGATGACATCTTCTGTCAAACCATTCACAGGATATTTTGGTCTCGCCAATCGCGATTCGAATTATCCTGCGCGCAGCGCGACAAACTTTCCAATTCGGGGCAGGCTCCACCGGCAATGTTTGAGCCTTAACCTCACTTAGCGCACCGATGATGTATGAGTAGGCTTACATGTGTAAGCACTACATACCAGCGGAGACCCTCACATTTCTAGGCCTTCGATCACCCTTGTCTCTGCTTCAATAACCACTATGGCGTCCTCCAGGCGACTACTATACCTTTTTCTATGTTGCACTCTGCCTGTTTATACCTCGGCTCAGACCACAGCGCGGGTACTGATATACTCAAGGACGACAGGCTTTCGCCACGACTCGATACCCACCGCGATTGACACGCTTAAATCCAAAGGTTCCTCCATCATGGTAGATTTCGACAACACAGAAGACCCCGCTCAATTCACAGACGAGATACTTTCCAAATATGATGCGTTACTGTTCCTGAGCACAACCGGAGAAGGTACGTAGCTGCACCAAGTTTCCCTCTTGACGTGCGCAGACCCCCTGAATCCGCGTATTTGCCAGTGTTGGATAGCGCAGGCAAATCTGCATTCCAGAATTACTTGAATCTCGGAGGAAATTTCATCGGAGTCCACTCAGCGACTGATACACTTCGCAATGATACCTTCTACGAACGCGAAATCGGTACGTCCTGTAAACATTTAATACTTATGTTCACAAGCGACTGACCAGAATTACGCAACCTTATTATGATTTAGGTGCTCTTTTTGATTACCATCCAGCTCTGCAGAATGCAGTACGTTCCGCTCTGCTTGTCAGGGTTTCTTCTGTTGCTGAGCGCGTCATAGACAGTGGATGTCATTAACTCCTCTCACCCAAGCACTAGCATGCTACCATCCGAATGGAAGGTACAAGATGAAATGTACGTCCACTCTCTTTTGTGAATAATAGAGTCCCCTTCGACCGTACATTGTAATGGCTGATATCAGGTACAATTTCGAGTCGGATCCACGAACACTCGGCGCAACCGTGATCCTGAGCGCAAACGAGTCAAGCTATGTCGGTGAGGACCTCCATGCTGTTAAGATGCAGAGCCATGGACCTTGAAGTCATATCTAATAAGATGATGGCGAACGAAAGTTTAACCAGGGCATACCTCATCCACTCGGTATTCGCTGTCCTATCGTGCTTAACAGAAGACAGCACATTGATTTATTTGACCAGCTTGGTTCCAGACGCACGGGGCCGGTGTTGATGTCAACGGAATTGCCGGACGTAGCTTCTATACAAGTCTTGGGCACTTGAACGAGACATGGCAGGTGAGTGCCAGAATTTCCGGGTTGATTTTGCCATACCCAAATCCTGCAGAATGATCTTTTCCTATCGCATGTGCTTGGGGGCATATCGTGGGTGCTGGAAGCAAACACGACTCGAGCGATGAACTCTTTTGGACATGTGGGCAATTCGGACTCACGAAGCTCTGCGTCATCCTCCGTACCACTGGCAACAGCCTCAGGAGCCTCTTCACCGTTTTCGACCGCATCGTGCGTACATCTTGCTCATCCTGGACATAAAATCATATTCTTGACAGAGTATTAGATCATCTGGAACTATGATGGCGTCCAATTTCGCTGTGAACATGGCTTGCACTATTTCGATGAATGCCGTGGGGCTTCTATCAGCCATTATATGGGTTTGATATTTGAAATGTAATTTTTAAAAAGTATCGACTTCCCTATAGCATACCTATTGCATAAACAATACCTTATAATTTTTGCAACAATATACTGGATTTATTACTTACAAATGAGGAAGTTTATCAGCTTTTTGGAAAAATAGAGCAGCCGCAATGAGGGTATTCCTACATCATATGAAGAGATGATGAAGGATGGGTCGGGAACAGGCAGCATGGAGTTGCAAGCGGGGCAAGTCCGTCGGACGAAGCCGGAGTCACTATTCAAAAGAACGAGTCTTCAAATTAAACATTAGCACAATAGCATCAAGCAGAGCAGACTATAACACGGGAGATTGAACGTAAAGTGCCCAGTATCATCATGAATATCAAAGCGAGTGAGTGATGCAGAATTGTCTGAAATTGAGAGTAGTAGGGCTGCATCATGCGTTTGCTTGAATCCCAAGAAGATGATCCCGACCAAAAGAGACAAGCAGCCCGGCCATGAAGTTTCACTGGTATGAATGGAGAATATTCAGATGCAGTGCCAGAATCGTTTACAGGTCTATCTCTTTGTATCCCTGCACCTGTTTCTAATGTCAGCTAACAAGAGCATCAAAAGGTGCAACAACGCAATTAATGGACGCACCCTGTTCTCCTTCAGCTTGTTGAGATATTTATCTGCCAGCCATCTGCAGTTTTCGTAGTGGTTGACACCCTCCGCCTTCTGACACTTCTCCAGCTCATCCCGGACGAGCCGCGCCTCCATGGCTTTCACCCATGATTCACGGATGTGTTCATCCCTTTTACTGAAGGTTTCTAGCAAATAAACACACGGTTAGGAGTCAACATGAGGTCTGAACGAATAGACACGCGCACCTTTGATTTCAGCAGCCCTCGCGTGGTCCACAGGCATGGTGAAGGAGGACGGTTGGATAATGTTATGCTTTGTTTGAATTGAAAGGACTTTCACCTTCACACCCCAAATATGGATCTGACCGTACCGACAGTTTCCGTAGCTTCATGGGGAGATCGGGTTGTCCTCTTCTACTCAACTTCTACTATGTGAATTGAAGCTATCGTTTCTCCTTCGTCGTGATAAGGAGAAATGATAAACCTCAGGCATATTGCTCTATTCGTTCATTGGCGATCTCAAGCCTGAAGATAACCAATCACATGTTACCAATCCAGCGCTCGGTGACCGGTTGAACTTCAGACTCATCCGGATGCTCTCGACGTACTTGTAACATTCAGCTGAAACCCATATTCGCAGAACAGCTGCACTTAACTCGAGGGACTGTATATTCTCAGACTTCAATCAGTTTCTCTCTAGCACTATTTCACGCGTAGAACTATGGCCTTTCCTCTCAGCTTACCAACCGCTGCACCTCTCCTGACTGTCACGAACCGTACGTTCATTCATTACTTTCCTCATCATTCGAGTACGCGCTAACTTCATCTATATTCAGCGAAGCCGTCTCTCTGGGTCATTGAGCTTCACAACGGGCAAGACAATCGCCTGACTGTTGACCTAGTTGACAAGGGACTTAAACCTGCTCTCGATGCCGTGGAGCAAGCCTGGCGCGAGAAATGGAGGGTTGCGCGGAAGACCAAGGACAAGGAAGGTGGCAGTGGAGCACTTATCATCGTTGGCCAAAAGAATCAGGATAAATTCTTCAGCAACGGTGAGAGCTCTGTCGCAGTCTATTTTTTCTGACTTCATGGTCTGATTCTACTTTGATATCTTAGGCCTCGATTTTGCAAGTGTTGTACCAAATCCAAATTTCTTCCCGCGTAAGCTTGTATAGTTAACTATGACCTTGAAATATTTTGCTAATTGTTATGAACAGATACATTCAACCCATTTTTGGAACGTCTACTTCTCTTTCCGAGTATGTAAGTTGTTATTATCGTTTAACCTGGACTGACGCAATCTTTTCCGAAGTCCCAACAATTGCTGCGATTAATGGTCATTGTTTCGCTGGAGGCTTGATGCTTTCATTAGTGTGCGACTACCGCGTGATGACTGATGGAACCAAACGCAACGCTTGGCTGTGCATGAACGAGGTAAGTTAAAAGAACATTATATTGTAGTTTCACAGAGTAAGACATACGCCTACTAGGTGCATTTCGGTGCCGTATGGCCGCTATCCTTCGCTGCAATTGTCCGAGCCAAGATTGGAGACCACCGTCTACACAGAAAAATCGCCCTCGAAGGACACCGTTTTACGCCCCAAGAAGCCCTCGCCGATGGATTCCTTGATCATCTTGTTACAGGCAACACCGCGGATGTGCTTGCCAAGGCTGAAGAAGTCGCTGATAAGTTCAGCGGGAACGCGAGGGCTGGCGTTTGGGGTATGATCAAGGTGGATGCAAATTTTGTTCGCCTACTGTAACGTCGCTGACCATCCCACTTAGGAGGATCTGTACCGCGACACGGTGGAAACGATGAGGAAAGACCTTCGACTTGTAAATCCTGAAATCGCCGATGCTGCGGTTCGAGGAAAGCTGTAATTTGTTCGTAAACACGCTCCTGTATCAAATATGTTATCCATACAAGTCTTCGTGATCTGAAGTGTACTAGCACCTGCGGTGAATTTGATCGTGGTCGTTAGCCTTCGTCAGCTACGATTTTGATATGAGCAGGTGGGCCGGTGCTTCGCAATTGCATGGTAATCGGTTACCTGAAGGAGGCGCATACATGATATGGTTTACGGTGTATTTTTAGCTTGTGGAGACTTATAGTTTGTGGGACCTGGGTCCATCATCATAAACGCTGTGCGATTGGTTCATAAGGCAAGTTCCGTTACTTGCTTTCTCTGGCTGTTGAGCTGATAGATTCTATATAACAACAACCAACATTTGTCCAAGCAACACAACCAACGGACAACTGTCGAAAAGTCGACAAAGGACTCAGAAACGGGCGTCACGGCCGCATGATGCTCTGACAGCGAAATTTGCGTTTACAATGGCCGAGATTCCGTTTGTTCTATTTTTAGCCGCGAACGCCGCATCATTAACAAAAGAAGGGTGCAACCATTCAAGCGGCCAAGTGGTATATATACCTCATTGACCTCGACATGTGTGTTCCTCCCCCCTTCCTTTTAGCGTGTGTTACCCCCGGTTGGGTATTTTCTCTCTTTTTCTTTCTCCTTCTCTTCGGCGGACAGTGCTCGTCGTCTTGAGCCCATTCACTCTTAACTTTACAAGGTCATTATGCAGTTCAGTCTCTCCTTCTCCGCGCTTCTGGCAGGCATCTTCATCGTGCTCTCCACGCAAGACGTGGGAGCAGCCCCATTGTCTGTGAAGCGTAATACCGGCATGGTCACTCTTCCCCTCAAGCGCGTGGAGCATCAAGGCCGTGGTGTTCACCCGCAAATTGTGAGTTCACCCCATTCAGTAACTTCCGCTATCGTATTCGGTCCATGAATTGACGCAAAAATTCCTCTATTAGTATTTGCAACAGCACATCAACCGTGGCCGTCGTCGTCTGGCGCGCATGACTGGTCGCGCAGAGCCTTCGTCCGAGGAGCTTGAAGCAGCACTTGTTAAACGTATCGTTGGCTTGGAGTCCTCCGGAGAACTGTCGAGACGTTACAGTCGCATCGGTGTGCCGAAGACTGCGGCCAACACCGCGGCTGAGCTTGTCAAGGGTGTCTCGAGTTTGGCCAGTACCAAGAAGACTCAGGGCGGCAACAATGGCGCTACCTCAAATGCTAAGAAGGGCAAGAACACAGGAAAGGCGGGTACCCCAGCATCTGGGTATGATTCAGCGTCTCTCCTGCCACCAATGTTATTGCTAATACCAACACCTGTAGCAATAGTACAGCAACAGCAGCCGGTACTGCAGCTAGTGCCGCAGCAGCTGCTGACACTGTCACTAATGCCAACACTCCCACAACTGGTGACTCTCTGGGGCTCGACATTGAGTATGTTATTTTGCATGAAACATGTCTTCCCATGTTAATAACCTCGCTTGACAGGGCCAACGATGTCGGATACCTTGCTACCGTACAAATGGGAACTCCCCCTCGGGATTTCTTGGTTCTTATGGACTCCGGGTCAGCGGACCTTTGGGTGGGTGCTGAGAATTGCCAGTCGCAGGCCGGAGGTGGATGTGTAAGTCTTCTCTGTGTAATATATGTTAGCAGGTTATCAAGCATGAAATCTGATAGGGCAATCATAACTTCCTGGGTCCACAAAGTTCAAGCTCCTTCCAAGATACAAAGGCGCCTTTCTCAGTCACTTACGGAACTGGCAATGTCGCCGGAGATATTATTCAAGATAACTTGGTGGTTGCTGGCCTGGCTCTGAATGCTCACACATTCGGCGTGGCGTCATCGGAAAGTGTCGACTTCTCCTCTGACACCACTCCCTTTGACGGCTTGATGGGGCTTGCTCAATCTGTAAGCTCCGACCTGTCCAACTGTGTTCTTTAACCTTACCCTTTGGCGTCCTAGACACTATCTGAACAAAAGACTGCAACCCCTATAGAGGCTCTTGCTGCTGCTGGGCAGGTCAACGAGGCCATTACATCGTTCAAGATTTCTCGGTTGGCTGACAACAAGAATGACGGTGAAATTACCTTTGGGTAAGCTTTCAACGTGCGAAGGAAAGCCACATATACTGAACTACTCCTAGAGGACTTGATACTACTAAGTTCGACCAGCAGACCCTGACCACCTTGCCAAATGTCAACACGCAAGGTTTCTGGGAAGGTGCCATGGACGCTGTTACCGTCGACGGGACTGATACAGGACTGCAGGGGCGCACTGCCATCTTGGATACAGGTATGGTATTCGATATTCAAAGTTTTCCTGTCATTCATAATCGTATCTAGGCACCACGCTAATTGTTGCACCGGCGGCCGACGCTACTGCTGTGCACAACCTCATCACCGGTGCGAAGTCCGATGGTCAAGGGGGTTTCACGGTGCCGTGCACCACGACCGCCAGTGTGGCCCTCACGTTTGGTGGTACCTCCTTTGCGATTGACCCGAGGGACATTGCCTTCCAACCTGTGGATGCCACCAACCCCACCGGTGACTGTTTCTCCGGAATTTCCTCAGGCAATATTGGAGGCGCAACTGAGTGGCTGGTATGCTAGATTTTCTTTCATAGTTCGGTTAACTTAACGTCTAACTTCCCTTTTCACAGGTCGGTGACGTGTTCTTGAAGAATGCATACTTCTCCACTGACGTGGGGAAGAACACTGTCAGCTTGGCCAAGCTTGTCTGAGAGTTCCTTACGATCTACGCGCGTAATGAGGAGCGGTATATTATTTTGGCTTTAACTGGGAAGGAACTTCTGTTTATAAGGATTTGTATTAGTATAGCTGTGAATGACCATTCAGACCTCCGAAGGTTTGAGTTTAGAAACATATACATTGCCCTCGAAGGACAGGGATGTCATAAGCAAATCAGCTGCTAACATATGACGGGATCTAAATCCGAGGAGAAATTTAGAAGAATAGTCTACATGTGAGAAGCCAGTTGGTGAGAAAGCTTTAGAGGATATATTATTAATATACACCAATGCAATACTCATCGCGGCTGCAATTACAAGCTCAAAATATCGGAGGTAAAGCGACAGGAACATCCTGCTCTATCCAGTGTCGGCAAAATGTCAGTTGGTAGTGTCGGAAAGAGTAGTCAGAGCACATGGCCGCACAAATATGAGAGAACGCACAACCCAACAACAGGAAAACGTATTTTTTCCCGCAGCCGCAGGCAGCACCACCTGATGTGAAGCCGGGTCTTTGAGTGCGCACCCGAGTCCGACTCCATGTTCTTCACCTACCAAAGGCCGGCATGGCAACTCCGCCTATTTCTCGGAAGGATAAAAATACATACGAGAACTTGACGCAGGCCAAAGCACGAGGCGATGTAGTGGGGTTCAATTCCACTCCTAATAATAATAGCGGCATATCGCATCCGCACTGCGCAGCATGGGCTTCAACACTGTGACTTAGTATCCATATGTGCCTATCCACTTGTAGCCAATCGAAAAGTGTCCTGATGATCTATTGCATATTTAGAGCTTTTTGAGACCTGTCGAAATCAGCTTTCTCGGATAAGGAAAGAAATTTGGTATGTGCTTACGGTCCAGGGATGCCACTGTAAAACCGCGAGAGACGTTGACCGTCGAACAGTAGGTCAGACTAGCACCATGCCTACCGCTTCAGGACCTGCAGGAGCACGAGCATGCATTAAAAAATGCTTAGAGGCCCATTCACACCTGATAAAAATCACTTAGGTAGGAACCCAGAACCAGGAAACCTGCCGCCTGTACGGGCTCAAAGGAGTGTGCTGAATGTTATAATGAGTTCTGCCTGTTACCCACCACTCAAGTTCTCCGCAGTCCCTTGTTTCGATCCCTAAAACATGGAGTTGCAAGAACTCGTAATACCCGTGGAACGGGGCTGTGTCCGAGGGCTGGGCAAGAACGGGCCGAAAATGTTCCGTTGTGCGTAGCAGTGACCGCAGAATTTAGCACTCTCCTTGACACAGAGCCAATACACCTTATTCGAAACTTTCGTGTCTGCCGCTGGGATTCCAAATTCCGAGAACTTTTGTAAGTGTTTTGTTACTTCAAACGCTTATGAACGAGGAAAAACTTAGCGGCAATCGAAGCAAATGGCTGAGCCTTGCTAGCCTCCTGTAAGCGGTATCGATGAAAGTGGATAACAGTTGATCAACTTGTAGAGTCTTGCTGACTCGGAGGCTATCGCTTATTATTAACGGAAAACGTTCTTTTTCCTTTTTCCTTTTTCCTTTTTCCTTTTTCCTTTTTTCTTTTTTTGATGTAGCTGTGCAGTTCTTGTTGTCAGCTTAGCGAATTACAGAGCTAATAAACAAAACCCACAAAGGCTTGCTCACGAATGTAACGAGAATAGACTCCTTGGGCCTTTAAGCTGAAGGTTTAATAGCCCTGGACCCCTGGCCAGAAGGTCCCAGCCAGAGCACCGAGTAGGAAAAAAGGTACAATTTCGCTCGCCATACGTACTTGCTTATCAGACTAACGCCGATAATTTTTTTGGAGATCCCTTTGTTGACCGGAGAAGGTTGAGCATCTAATATTGGAGTTGCTGTACATAATTTATGAAGCCTTGTAGCGAGACATGTTTCCTGGTTTGGGGGAGGACAATAAACAAGACACGATGAAATGATAGTGTAGGCGTGGATGTTGTAACCAACACAGAGAAGATTATGGAAAGTAAGGGACCGAACAGGATGAGGTGAATGCTAATGAATATAGCCACGGGTAGAAGAAAAGGTTGCCATGCGTGATTATAACAATTATTGAAGTCAGAAGCTCGAGATAGATGACGAGGGGCAGGGGCAAGCAAATCAGCCGAGGCGGGTGTGGTGTGTGCGGGAGGGACAAGCGTTCGATAGACCGCACGCTAGGAGTCTATTCGGCGCCGAAATGGATACAGAGAACAGGAATAGATGGACGATGTTAATGACGACGCCGTTGTATAGAAAAACATGAGATCGTAAACCGCGATGAGGGTTGTAGTACAGTTGGGGTGGGGACTGGTAATGACGGATTTGTGCTGTCCATGGAGTAGAAAGCTAATCAAACAACCGGCAGTCCAAAACAGGACTAGGAATATAAGTGCGAAGCACATGCAGATAGGTGAGTGGGGGTTAGAGTTCATTGGGAATCGATAGTGAGAAGTACGGGTGGTTCAGCGCTTCCCGTACTGTTATGCGCTGTGCCGGGTCAAATGTGAGAAGCTTCTGCACGAGGTTCAGGAATTGTCGGCTTATGGCATCATGCGGGGGAATAACGTCCTGTCAATTTTGTGAGTAACGTGCATACAAAATGCATACAAGGAGTTCAAACATACCGATAAAGGCCGCGTTGCGCGGACATCTTTCTTGCTCTGCCGGGACGCTTTAGCTCTTGGCCAGTCCAATTTCGCGCCCTCTTTGAAGAGGTCAGGCTTTGATCTAGCGCCTGCACGCGCAAAGCGTTCCGGCATCTTGCCCATGACAATCTCCATCATGGCCAAGTGCTCGAGATTATCATGCGTCTGATATAGTGCGACGCCAGTGAAGAACTCCACAAGAATGCATCCCAGCGAGTATGCGTCGCATGGGAAAGACCAGCCAAGCCCTGCAATAAAGGATCATATGTTATTTTCCCTATGTTTTAGGATCTAGGGACATATACACGAACCTAGGATGATCTCAGGAGCGCGATAGTGACGCGTAGACACCACAGTTGAGTGGTATTCTTGTTCGAAAGTAGCGGAACCGAAGTCAATCAACCGGATCTCGGTTGACTCTAATATCCGCTTGGCCTTTGGGGCAGAGTTACGCTGGATGAAACGTTGGATATGGAAGTAAATGCATGTGTTAAAGAGCATACCTTTCCAGAGAGGTTCATTTGAACTACCCGATAATCATTATGTACCAGAAGAATATTTTCTGGTTTGAGATCCGTGTGGATGAGACGAAGATCGTGTAAGACTACAAAGGAGATGATTAACATGTAAGAAGAGACATGATAAGGAAGATAATAGACTTACATGCCACACTTCCGAGTAATTGCCGAGCGAAATCTTGGATATGTTGCCGCGGGAATGGTGCAAAGTCGTTCTCCTTGAGGAAGTCATAGACGCACATCCCGAGCAGTTCTGACACTAGACATATGTGGTTCCGGTGGTCGAACCAGTGGAGGAGGTGGATGCATTTGCTAGAGGTACCATGCATCAGTGAAAAATCACACGCCCTATGACGAGGCACTTACTTCCTGTTCAAAGGATCGCGTTCCTTGAGCTTCTGGAGTACCCGGACCTCGATCTTGCTGGCATCTCGGTACTTGGGGATAGCACGGATGATCTTGATGGCCACTCTAGTGTTGTTTGTGGTGTCGATGGCTTCTACAACCTTGCCAAAGGTTCCCTGTCCCAGCAGCTTGACCGTGCGATCTGAGAACAATAAGATGAGTAACAGGCGCCCAGGGTGGGGGGATAGCACGTACAGCGTCGGTAGATCATATCGTCGGGCACGATGATGTAGTGGCCTTCTTTGTCGTCGCATGACGGGGGTCCTTTCGATGTCTACGGGAAGAATGGGGTCGTATCAATACATGAGGGAAGTGTCGAGCAAGGAAGACACACATCGTCTGTAGCGGCAGCACTTCTGCTGTCCCAGGACTTGGTTGCGGCGACGGCATGCGACTGCTGGCTGCTGGCAGGCTTCTTGGCAGCTGGCGCACGGACCTCTTGGTCATGATCCCGTTTTCTCTTCTTGGGCGCCGGAGCTGTGAGGCCTGAGGACGAGCTCGCGGACATTGCCTGGGCTTCGGCAGCTGCGCGAGCTCTTGTCCTGATAGGAGCAGAATACATGTTGGGCGGTTGGTAAGACGCCGAAAAGGCCCCGTTATGTGTCGTAGCAGGTGAAAGGGTTGGGGGAGGCGGTGTGTCCTCGATTACAATGACATCTCGGAGCCGGCCGTCGCTGTCGACCTCCTGGACCTCGCTGTAGCTGACGGTGTACTGGGTTGCGCGTTTGCGCTTGCGTGTCGCAGGGGGTGGTGTGGGGATAACGCTCGGACCAGGCTGGTTTGCGGCGAGCCCGTTGAGCGATTGGCGGGTATAGTGGGAGAGCATCTGCGGGGGCAGCTGGTGGACTGCCGCCGACATTGTCTGTGTAGCTGTGAACGACGTGGTGGGCTATGGGGGAGGGGATATTGGGGGAATGGTTGGATGCCTTGGGTGCCTGCAGAGCCAATCCATCCTCTCCAGTCATTCCATTTTGTTGCCTTCTGTTTGGCCACTGTCACAGCGGCGAATAACTCAATAGTAAACCATTATACAACCATTATAATAAAACTATGCAGATCAACCGAGATCAATCCAATTTCGACTGGCCTTGTTGCAGTACTTACAACGCCTCAAGGGCCCTTGCATGGACCGCAACCTCAGCTGGGGGACGGTCTGCACGCACGTTCGCATCCTTCAGCTGCACGGACCCGGTTCACACAATCCGTGGAGAGTCGGCACAGAGGCGGCAAACCGAGGCAACTCCCGGGCGTGTATGGGAAGATTGTGCACCAAGTGGAGAAGGCGCAATCGGAACAGCTCCAGACATGATCCAGTTACGTGCCATACCGAGCGACACCGCACCGGGCTCTGCTCGAATAATAGCTTGATGCATGCTACATAGTATCTGTGACCGGCTATGACCTCCCTATGACCCCCACTGTGTCACCCACGAATATTCCATTGCTTTCCTGTGGCTCAGGTTGGTGCCACCCAGGGGATCCGGTCAGGTGCGGCGACGTGATCACTCTCCTCAGGCGTAGTCTGGAGATGGGGATACCGGCACAGCACCTCAACGTCAGATGGTGAGATGCTAACGTACAGTTGCCTACTGAGGCTACAGCTACTCGACTGAGGGCGGCTATCGCCTCGACGGATGGTGGGGTCGTAACTTGGCATCATTGACACGCATGATGAGTAGCATACTCTCTGCAGGACCAGAATAGACAAGTTAGCAAAGATTGATAAGACTGACATGCAAGCATCTGCGGTAGTAGAAATGGATATGCTTTTCGTGATTTCGTGCAAGCGGCGAGGAGGATCCACTCCGAGGACGCCATTTGAAAGCAGCCTGCCCGGTGCTTACGAGTAAACATTGCCAAACAACCTTGTTCACCGTCTGCAGCGACGAAGAAACCCCCGGCCCTCACCCTCCCCGCCCTTCTGCCTCGCCCACGACGCACAGAGGCCATCTCTGGCCCTCAAGGCTCCATGAGAGGCCTTGCTTTCCCCTCTAATGCGGTCTTTGATCGTGAACCATCATATGAGTACGGTACCCCAACTAATAACAATGCCGACGCCATTCCTATCGACCCCGCACTCGGCGGGCCCCCCATCGACCCCGAGCTCATGGCTGAAGGGAATGCTGTTGTCGAACCCGTGAGTTGAGATCATGATATTGTGTGCCCGGCACAATAACGCGTCGCGTCCGGCGAAATACGCTTATTTATACTGTTCTGTGGCCAGGTGCAGCCGAAACCACAATACTCGCCCGCCATTACGCAACCAGAGCAGTCCGAATACACCCAGACACACCAATACTCGCAAGCGCCGCAAGGGGACCCATTTGCGCCCCAACCCGTCGCGCCCTTCCTCGAACTGGAGCCCGAACAGCCAGCGCCACCCCCAAAGCCCGTCAGGCGCAAGCGCAAGGTTAAGCGGGAGGAGGAATGCAGCTTCTGCCAGGGGAACGACGCGAAGAACAAAGTCGGTGAGCCCGAGCAGATGGTGACTTGCAGCGAGTGCGGTCGTAGCGGTGAGCAGCTGTGCCTGAATCATATACTGCGTTCATTTACATTTCTCGCAGGTCACCCGAGCTGCATGCAGCTCTCTGAGATTGGAGACCATCTGCGGTCGTACGACTGGAAGTGCATGGAATGCAAGAACTGCGAGCTGTGCCATGAGAAGGGTGACGATGTATGTGTCACATCAAATTCCCCCAGACACATTGTCTAAGACATTTATTCAGGAGCGAATATTGTTCTGTGACTGGTGCGACAGAGGTACATACATTTAGACACGTTTCCTGACGTTCGCTGACTATCCCTAGGCTGGCATTTGGACTGCATGGATCCACCAATGCCCCATCCTCCTGAAGGGAAATGGCACTGTCCAATGTGTCCGCCCCTACTTTCCGAAGAAGAAATGCTCTACGGGCATCCGGATATACAGGCTGAATATCAGCACCCGCCTTTTACTCCTTCAGTGCGCGAATCATCCATTGCGTCGTCGTCGCGCTCCGTCCAGGCTCCATCGAAACCCAAAGCTAAGGTCAGGGCGAAGCGAGTTTATGGCGGAAAGGGGAAAATCAGACAACCAGCGCCTAGCCAATCGGACCTCGAGGAGAACGATGACGAAGACATGGACGTAGAAGCAGAGCCAGAGCACATTCAAGCCCCGCGCAGGGGACGCGCCCGGCCCAAGTCATCCAAGAAGGGTAAATCGCGCGCGCAGAAGCTGTCGGCGGTACAGCAAGAGGAGGAGGAGGAGGAGATAGAAGAAGTAGAAATCGAAGAAGACGAGGAGGGGGAAGAAGACGTGGAAGAAGCACCTGCTCCTCGGCCACTCAAGCGTAAGCGCGGCCAGGATCATTCACCTATTACATCCCTCCCACGGGTACGGCTTCGGCTTCCTCAACAGAAGGGCAAAGGAAAAGAACGCGAGGAAGACGAACCGCCACCAGGCCTGTTTGATGACATGCTTCGCCTTGAAGACCGCGATACTAGCAAAACATCGATCACTAATTGGGACAAGCAATCCTTTGAGAGAAGTAGGCTTGTAGCAGAGGTGAGAAATGATCATTTCAACTGCAATGTTACGGGTTAACTGATTTTGTACAGCAAAAACTTGCCCCTCCACGACCTCCGCCACCAACAACAGGTTCCATGGTCTCCGACGCGACGGAGATGTCAACCTCAAGTATATCCAGACCACTTCGCTCTTCCACCTTGCACCATCCGCCCGCCAAACTCCCCACCCCCGCCACCATCTCCGTCTCCCCTGGGCCTTCCACCCCCGGACCCCTCAGCAAACTCGAACCTGGCGCGCTCCGCATCCGCACCATCCGCTTTGGCCAGTACGACATCAAGACGTGGTACGATGCGCCTTTCCCTGAGGAATACGCGAACATCCCAGATGGGCGGCTGTGGATATGCGAATTCTGCTTGAAGTACATGAAGAGCCGGTTTGGAGCCGGTCGTCATCGAGTAAGTGTATTGGGGGAAATGGCATTAATTCATGTACTGACAGCGCTCATAAAACAGATGAAATGCAAGGCACGACATCCACCTGGGGACGAGATCTACCGAGACGCCTCCGTTTCTATCTTCGAAGTCGACGGGCGGCGAAATAAGGTCAGCATCCCCCTATCGCTCAGAGACATGTTCGTATAACCAGCTCCTCAGATATATTGTCAAAATCTATGTCTACTGTCGAAGATGTTTCTTGATCATAAATCCCTATTTTACGACGTCGAACCGTTCCTATTTTATGTTATCACCGAGGTAGACGATGTCGGGGCTCGCTTCGTCGGCTATTTTAGCAAGGAGAAGCGCAGTCCGAAAGACTACAACGTCAGTTGTATTATGACTCTACCTGTGCGGCAACGGCAAGGCTGGGGGAACTTACTTATCGACTTCAGTACGTGCTCACGTTATAATTTGTTATCTTGAACTGAAGCTTAATGAATACACAGGCTACCTGTTATCGAAGAAAGAGCAGCGGACAGGATCGCCTGAGAAGCCGCTCTCTAGCCTCGGTGCCTTGGGCTATAAGAACTATTGGACCTTATCACTGATGAGATATCTTGACACCGCATCGGATCACGTCCGCTTAGAAGGTAAGCTTCTTCTGTGAGTGCGCATTATAACCACATGCTCATTTTTTATGTAGACATCAGTGTAGCCACTTCCATGACCATCGAAGACATTTGCGAGACGCTTATCCAGCAGAACATGATCTACATCCGTGACGCCACGCCGCCTCCCATCAGGCCGTCCCCTGGCCAGTCGATCAAGTTCCCGAAAGGCAGGAAGAATGGGATTGCCCGTCGACATCTCCAGCGAATGCAGACGAAGGACAAGGAGTCTGATGGTTCGAAAGGGCCTTTCATCCCGCCCAAACATTATGAGATCCGGTTTGACCGCGAGAAAGTTGCGAGCTATCTCCAAGCATGGGAAGCAAAGGGGTATCTGAAATTGAGGCCAGAAAAGCTGCAGTGGGCACCGTATCTGATTTCTAGGACCAAGAAGGAAGACGCCGTGGAGACCCCTGCGCTGGGCCATCTGGATGAGGCCAGTAAAGCGGCCACGCAGACAAACGGAGACCGGCAGGGTACGGAGGCTGCTCAGACACCAGATCCAAGGCAAACTTCAGAGTCTGCGACAGAGGCTAGAGCACCCTCAGAGTCCGTTATGGTGGATTCTCCAGCTGCAGCACTGTTTGATGATGAGGATGCCTTGCCTGTTGTAAACGCAAGGAAGCCGCCACCGACAAGATTACAGACCCGTTCGCCTATGAAGGCTTTGACGCGCACTGAGAGTACTCCTACCCGACGGAAAAAACTTAGTCCAACGAAGGAGATGGAAATCGACAGTGTTCCACGACGGCGGCTCCGCGGGCAATCGAGTCAAGTATCTCTCCCCTCCACTCCGAAACCAGAGCCCATGGAACCACCAAGACGCCCGCGCGGGCGGCCCACTCGTACGTCCAGCAGGCTCGCAGGTACGGTCGATGAAGACGAGGTATTGGCCGCGAAGCTGGCTCAGGAGGAGCGCAGACAAGGTGGCCGGCAGCTGCGATCAAGAGCGAGTGAGAGCCACCTTGTGAGGAGAAATACCGCCAACTCGCCACCTAGCATCACGCCAGCAAGAAAGCGCAGGCGAGTCGAATCTTCTGCGGAAGCTGAGTCACCGGAAGCCGAGCGCTCGCCATCTCCCGATGCAGCGCCTGTTGAGGAGAGTGCAACAGACCCCGCACCGAACGGGTTATACGTAAACGGTGAGGCCGATGCAGCTCATATCGATTTACAGAAGTCAGAGTCAGTTGAGCGGGAGTCTCGCATTGTCTGCGAGTCCAAGGCACCAGAAGAGGTTCCTTCGAAGCCACCATCGGTGTCTGTGGCTACGGTCACGTCTGAAAACGGATTTGTGGTCAAGGGGATCGCAGACCAGCGTGATGGCCTGAACGAACCTGACGTAAAATCGGAGGAAGTCGGGACCCCTCTGACGAGCATAGCGAGTCGTCAGAGCATCCCGAGCGACGACACAGTGTTTGGGCCTGAGACCATGCGGACAAAACACCCAAATGGGATCCCTGGGATCAACGGGCACGCGGAGTCGGATCTGCGGTCGACGCTGGTGGTAGGCGGGGCGGAGGCGGTGGGGAAAGCTTACCTGGAAGAGGAAGACGGGGAAGCGGACGCTGATGGGGAGTACGAGGAAGACGCGGAGGGGGAGCCCGACCCGGAGCTGCTGGAGGTGGGGTTAGCGCAGATGTAATGACATTGGTAGTAGAATAGAACCCGCAGAGTGTAGTATATACTAGTTGGCCGTACATATTTTTCGCGACATGGAGGGGGGAGGCAGCAGGGATGGAATGTGTCTCGACTGAAATACGAATCGATATTTGGATCTAGGGTGGGAGCCAAACAAAGAGTGCGAGCCAGCCTGTCAACTCCGCCTCGTGGCCCCTGCGTTCACCCGACCGCGACCCAAGTTGGCGCTCAATCCAATCCACTCCGCATCCCTGGTTCGTCTTGGGATGTCCTCGCAGGTGCAAAAGTATGTACAGCATCCGTTTTTAGTCGGATATGGATGAACCCTCAACTATTCTTCAACCATGATCCAGTGAACCAACCATGAACTACGGTCATATGGCTATGGCGGAGCGGAGAGACTCTAATCTCGACAGCAATGGCTCGGTATGTCCCTTGATTCTGCTCCCGGCCGGTCAACGAGCGGTTCACGCATCCACACAAGACTCCCTTTCAGACGCACCAGAGCTTAGGACAAGCTTTGGGCGGCCATTTGTCTGGTGCTGTCGGTCCGGGGCCACCATACACTCGTCCAGCGGACACCTATCGAAATCCCTCTACTTCTCCGCCCAATATCCCACAACCTGGAGGGCCATCTCAGTCCCATGCGGCTGCCTCGAGCTCGCACTCCCCGCTCACGTACACCACCGTGAACGCTGGCCAGGCGTCTCCCGCCATGAAACGGAAGAACATCCAAGACGGCGTCATGCAGGGCACCTCTGTCCTCAAACGCAGACGCGACACAGATGACGGGGAGGGCTTTGATCTCGACGGCAATGCTCAAGGTGCAAAGCATTGGACCGACGAGGAAAAATCCAAGCTCTTTATCTGGCTCATGGGACAAGGGCAGGACGAGCACTGGAACTCCCTTCGTGCCACGAAAAATTCTTGCCTGCGCGAGGTACGAAACCTGTTGACAATAATGTAGTGGCTTTTCTCACACGCCCTTACAGTGTGCCGTTGAGGTCTTTGGCAGCAAAAAGACCTATCAGGCTCTCAAGGGATGTTACGAGCGCAATTTCAACTTGTTCAAACAGATCTACGCCTTCGAATCATTTCATCCCCACTCTGGAATTGGCAGCATTGCATCGCTTCCCGAAGCAGATCGCGTGAGGGAATACGAACGGCGCTTGCAAACCGCCCGTAAAGCTGGCTGCGACGTGGGAAACATCACAGCCCGAACCATCGATCATTGGCATCGTATGGGCTGGTATGATTTGTTTTATCGCAGGTACGATTTGCAAATCGAATCTTTCGGTGATGTGACATCTAACACGAACCATAGATGGCATGGTGACCCTGCTACCACCCGCCCTATACAACCACGGACTTCGGGTGCTGGCGCCTCAAACACCGGTGGAGGAGAGGACCCAGATGTCGATGACGATCAACCCATGGATTTCAACGATCCCAGTGCCATGCCCAACGGTCTCGGCAACCTATCGCACTCAACATTCAATACCATAAATCCCCAATCTCTGAGGGACCCCCCTCCTATCCCCCATTCTCCTGCAGTAGCAACGAGTAGTTCGATGCAACCACCTCCTACTCCTATTCCCAGTGGTTCTGGTGATCAGAGTATCGTGAACGTACCAGTGACACAACACATGGTTTCGACGTACCTTCAGTACATGCAGGTGCAAACACAGACAAGTAGAATGAAGCTAGAGTACATGAGAAGACGCGAGGAGAGGGAGGAGAAGGAGAGCGTGCAGCGTCGGGAGATCGAGCGTTTGAAGCTGGAACAAGAGGCGGCGGCTGTCGAGCATCAGAAAAAGTCGCTTGAGACGAAGCAGAAAGCAGACAGGGCGATTGTATGTATCCATTTATCCCATGCGGAATTCTCTTCCTGACTTATTTTCCCTCAGGAACTGCTTTCGAATGCGAGCGCGGATGTCACTGTCAAACAGGCTGCGAGCGATTATCTGAAGAAACTGTTTGCAGAACCATAGAATCGCAAACCGGATGTGGAATGGGACGTATATCTTGTATTTATTTGCTCTGTCGCGCATGTACTTTTGTCTTGTTTTGTAGTGTTAACGCTCCTTTGTTGCGACTCACAGCAATCTGACCCTTCCTTATGCCTCTCAGCCATGGGCGCGTAAGCGGCACCATATACACCAATTGGCCCATTCTACTTTCGTTACCATTGTATCCTACATGTACAGGCGTGTCTATGAATTCCGTGTCATGGCATTACCATCAAGTGGTATCATCAATTAGTCCTCAGCTTCATATCTCCCGACCTTGGAGGCCAACCTAATGTCGTCCATCGAGATGGAAGATCGTTCACACATTCCTCGGAATATACCATTAGTGTTTTCATAAAGACGAGCGGGCGTATCGAATTCCTAAATCACCGACAGTTAGCAGATTACACCGCGAGGGCTTACACGATACTTACGGCTATTTGACCAGCGTCTAGGACACATATGCGGTCATAAGCAATGATTGTACGCAGTCGGTCTAAAGAACAACGTCAGTGTCATAGTAATCCGAGAGAAATGGCCGAGCTTACGAGCAATGCAGAGAATAGTGCGATCTTTAAATTCATATGCTATTGTGTCCTGAATATTGCGATCCGTTTCATAGTCGACAGAAGCTATGGTGCAAAAGATTAGAATTATACGACATACTGTGAAAAGAGATACGCGTACCTGTCGCTTCGTCTAAGATGATGATCTTCGAATTTTTAACTAGTGCCCGGGCAAGAGACACAAGAGAACGCTAATGGGCCTCGTCAGTACACAGAAATAGTGTATGAATATCTCGAGCCTACCTGGCCGATGGATAGATTACCACCCTCATCCTCAATAATGGTGTCTAGGGTGAACCGGTTCATAGGCGTGTGCGTGCCGGATGGAGACTCATCGTCGGTTGTAGCAAGCGAGTTGCGCTTCGATGTTTCGACGAGATATGATCGCTTCAATGCGTCCCAGAGGGTGGCATCGTCATGCTGATTGAAGGGATCAAGGTTGGTTCGGAGTGTTCCCGAAACTAATAGCGCCAATGAGCACGAGGCGATAGAAAGAATACGGAAAAAAAGACTCACACAGAAGCTAGGTAGTTGGGATGACGTGTTAGTCAGTAGTCTTCGATAATAAACAAGTAAAAATAGCTTACGGGATCTTGGGGAATGATAGCAAGCTGTGTCCTCAAATCATTCAGTCCGACTTTGGAGATGTCGACACCATCGAGTACAATCGACCCGGAAGTAAGTTCAACAATCCGATAAAGCGCTGGTTTGAATGAAAGTAAGTACAGAAGAAATCACTCGAGAAGCGCAGAACCAGCATACCTGTCATGATAGAACTCTTCCCGGCACCTGTCCTGTAAATAAATGAGTATTGACATAGATCGTTCGCGTGGCAAACTTACCTCCCAACGATGCCAATCTTTTCTCCAGGTTTGACTGACATCGAGATACCCTTTAGTACAGCTGGCAGCTCCGGCCGGTAACTCAGTACGATATTATTGAGTTCGAGACCACCATGTTCGGGCCAGGACGTAGGAGGCTTCTTGTCCGGAACTTCGTGAGGTGCTTCCTGTTCGATTTGCGTCGCGTAATGAACTACACGCTCCACAGAATTCATGTTGTTCTCCATCTCAGCACTTTGTCGAACGAGCCAGCCGAATCTGCCGAAGGGAACCAACTATACTTTAGTAACCATGCATATTGTGCGTAAGAAATATACGTACGCTTGCTGTACACTGAGAATATAAGAGAGAACCAGACCAGTCTGCGCGGGTGAGATGGTAAATCTTGTACCAACGGTAAGCATTGCAACGATGAACGTCAATAGTGCACCCAGGAAATCCAGGCGAATTCCAAGCCACCGCTATTAAGCAGTTAGTGATACGGGACAAGCTAATTATGAGATTTGAGACAAACTTGATTCGTGACTGTTAGCCAATACGCTCGATTCTCAACGTCGACTCGCTTCTCATTATCGAGCCGGAAACGATCGGCTTCCCCATAAGCTCGGATGGTAGCTAAACCCGAAAGACTCTCTGAGAAGTGAGAGTACAAAGAAGACCTAAGAACAGCATCTGCAAATAGTAGATCAGCTCCCATGCTCCATAACAACTAGTGGTCAATTAAATCGTACCAAGACGCTGAAAGGATGCAACGAATCAATATATGCTCTTCCACGATACTAAGATGAATATACCTTCAATTCTCTTGCGCTGGCACGGTAGAACATTGCTGCATAGAGGTATCCGACGAGGATCACAGCAACGCCAATTAAGAACCAAGGCAGGACGATGGAAATCAAGATGACTGCGCCGAGAATCGTCGAAAAGGTTCCAGCAAACATCCGAAGAGAGTCTAATAACACATGTCAGTAAGGTTGTGTGGAGTAATTGCTAAAGATAAACGAACCTCCAAGCATATTATCAATGGTATCAATATCTACGAGCCATCAGCATGCGAAATAGAACAGCGCAGGACGAGGTAATACCTTTCGAGAAACGATTCATTATGCGACCAAGAGGCTAGTTGAGAACTGCTCAGCATGAATCCGCCTTATTGGTTTGTAACATATACTTACCGTAGTCTCAAAGAATGACATCGGTGCATGCATAACTCGCTCAATAGCGGCCTGGGAAAACACGTAACTGGCGTCAGCAAGTAGCTCAACGAAAACAGAATAAGAGAGACGCACCCTGTGCAGCCGCTGCGACGCGAAGTACGTGAGCATGGCAAACATACTACCCATGAGGAACGAGGCAAACGCCTGGGCGACACCCAAGCCTGCGTAGATGCCCATCTATGCGCTCCGGTAAGACTAGGTCCTAGGAATATTCCAGAAATCGCTCACGTAAAATCCTTGTGACTGAGGCCATTTCCTATGAAGACAAGCAAGCTTCAACACCATTCCCTCCCGGAAGGCAGACGAGATACACGTACCGCTCCTGCCAGTATACCAGCCAATACGACGCCATGACCGTTGCGCCCTGAATAAGCACCACCGACAACACCAACAGGGGCACCACAACCGCCCCATTCCCCGCCTTCAGATACTCCTTATAAATCTCCTTGCTAATCGCGCCCGTATTCCTCTCCTCCGCCTGCATCAGCGTCTGCCCTGCCACTGCCCCCCTCATCTTCACATCCCTCTCCTTATCGCCGCTCCCCTCGCCCTCGATCTCCTCGACCTCCTCCTCGCGCTTCTCCTCCTCCTCCTCCTTGGACCCGAACTCCATCACAAAGCGCGAGAACTCCTTCCCGCGCTGCATGAGCTCGGCGTACGTCCCGCGCTCGGCGATGCGTCCCTCAGAGATAACGTAGATGTAATCGACCTGCGGGAGGAAGTGTAGAGCGTGTGTGACGAGCACGCGGGTCTTGCCGGAGAGGCTATTTTGCAGGACGTTTTGGAAGACGGCTTTACCGACGTGTGCGTCAAGAGCAGAGAGAGGGTCCTTTGAATGCAAGTAAGAACTGTGAAAAACACGGCATAGGAAAGGATTTACATCAAATATCTGGACATCGGTATCGGAGTAGATTGCTCGGCAGATGTTCAAACGCTGCTTCTGACCTCCAGACAAAGAGATACCCTGGAATGAAGCATGCCATTAATACTTGGCGAAAGAAATATAAATTCAAAAAACCAACTTTCTCTCCAACCTCCGTAAGATCACCATTCGGCAACATCTCCAAATCTGGCTCCAAGCACGAGTCGCGGATAGCCTTCCAGTACTTCTCCTCGTCGAACGGCCGTCCAAAGCAGACATTTTCCCGGATCGTCGCGTTCTGTCCCAGTTCTTGTTAGCCATGTCAAAAAGTTACGAAGAAGCAGAGGCTCTCACCTGTATCCACGCGCTCTGCGGACAATATCCCACGCTCCCACCAAATACGATCTTCCCCGCCGTCTTCCTCATCTCCCCAATAATCCCCTGCAGCAAGGACGTCTTCCCGCTCCCCACAGGGCCCACAACCGCTACGAGCATACCGCGGGGCACCGTAAAGTCAACCCCAGTAATCTTAAAGACCTTCCCCTCCTCCACTTTCGCCTTATCCGCAATCTCCACGAGGCGCTTCTCCTGCGCCTCGTGCGCCTTCGCCTTGCTTTTGGTAGACTGCAGCGCCTCGGGCGTACGGCGCTTCTTCACCGCACCGTCCTTGTCCGTGTCGGGTGGGGGCGAGTCCCAGGTGAAGGACGCGCCGGTGACGGAAATCGCGTCGTCCAGCTCGGGGTCAATCACGCGCGTCTCGTCGAGCAGCTCGGCCTCGAAGACGCCATAGAGGCGGCCGATGGCGTTTGCGGCGTCGGCGATGGAGCTGAGTGACATGGCTATTAGGGAGGGGGGTTAGTGTTGGGGTTTTTTTGGAGGAAGATCGGGGACTTACGGAGGAACAAGAGCGGCATGCGGAGGAGATTGAACAGTGTGAGGGAGGCGAAGATGATGGATGGCTCGAGCTCGTGCCCGGTTGCAGAGTAGGTGATGAAGGCAATGACAGATGCAAGGACTGGCATGCTCATCGCCACTGCGTTGTTCGCAGCGCGGATAAGCAATAAGGACCGAACGGAACTGTCACCAACGTCAGATAAGATTCATTTTTTTAACGAAATAAAACAAAAGAACGTACGCCATCTCCTTCTTCCTATAATCGAATATCCTCTGCAAGAAGGGGGTCTCCCACGCGAAGAACTTGATGACCTTCATCCCGCCGAGGAGCTCCTGGAGGAGTTTGGCGCGCTTGTCAGTCCACACCATGCACTTGCGGCGGAGGGAGAAAAGACGCTTCATGACCAAGGTCTGTACGGGGGTGGCAACGACGAAGAAGGCAAAACCGGCGAGGGCGGAGGGACCGAGATTGAGGAGGAGGAGGATGAGGCAGATGATGAGCTGGATGGGGGCCGCCCAGGCCTACAAGAGAAGAGTTAATCGTGCATAGAAATGCGATATATTAGGGTAAAAAACCATACCATGTGGAAGAACCCACAACAAAAATCAATCCTCGATACATCAGTGGAGATGTGATTCACGAGCTTTCCGTTGGTGAGGGTGGACCGTGCGCGAGAGGTGAGGCGGAGGGAGCGGGTATATACGGCGGTGATGAGCCCCCCACGGAGGAGGACACCGGTGGAGGTGGAACGGTAGAAGAAGTGGTGGGTGCAGAGGGACGTGATGACTTGCATTACGAGGAGAAGGAATGTGAACCCGATGCCCTTGCCGATGGGCGGGATGGGGTTTGTGCCGAAGCGGTGGCCGCTGTAGGATTGGGTGGCAAAGTTGATAATGGCCTGCATGAGGAGTATGTTAGAATAGTTGCTACTATGGATGAAGGAAGACGCACTTTGACTACAAGAGGACTGGTGACCTGGGATGTATCTCCAACGACCTTTAGCACGCCACCAGACCAGAACCACCACTTCACGCTGTCATTCAGAGCCCACACTAAGCTCGCCTTCTTCCTCCCCGTCTTCTCCCTCCACAATTTCTCCTTCTCCTCGCGCTTCCCGGGGGTCAGCGCCCACCACACGGTCTTCCACCCGGGCTTGATCTCGCCGCTCGCGAGGCGGGCATTGTACTCGCTCGCGCTCTTCAGGCGGCGGTCAAAGGACGCGTTGATCTGGTCGGCGATGTACGCTGCGCCGCGGTCGGGCTGGAGCTTGTAGAGATCGGGGGCTTCGAGGGGGCGAGCGTACCCCAGGGTCATGAGCGGGGAGATCCATTGGAAGGTGAGGATGCTGAGGAAGCTGGCGGAGGCCTCTGGGATGACGTCGGCATCGTTTATGGAGTTCTTTGCGGGCGGGGGTGGCTTGGAGGAGGAGAACGGGACACGAGTCCATCTACGATGCGGGTTAGTAGTGAACGATGCAGACTCTGGTATTGTTGCCAATACTCGAAATAAAGGTGAATGACGTACATTGATCGTTTGTGGACAGCTAGACCTGATTTGCCAGGGTAGTGTTGCTCGGGCCTGAGCTTTTCCTGCTTTTCCTCGGCTGTCGAATCTTGGCTCGCACGACTCTCTTTCTCCGACATCGAAGGGGCCATTGTCGAGGGAGGGGGGGAGAGTGAGAAGATTGCGAGGTACAGGGAAGCTTTTTCAACGAGCCATCTGTTAGATACCGCCACTCTATGTCGTATGGCGATCGGCTACTCTGCCGTTCCGTAATGCAGCTGACTGATCACTTCTTTTCCCCTGCACCCACACCATCGTCTCTCCTTGTTCCTATCATTGGTCGGTAATTTAGGCGCGTCTAATGTCAGAACAAGATCGGAACCGTCGGGGTGTATAAATCCCTTTCCACCTATACCCTGCACCTACAAATCCTCCATTTGCGTGGCGATGAGTCATATGTCACCCAACTGCATTTTTTGTCCTCGTCTCTTCAATTTCAAAACCAGATTCAAAACCACACCGTCATCACCGTGTACGTCACTATCGCTCCTACCTCGGCACACTAAAATAATCAGATAAACTCTGGCACCAATCGGTCCGGTCTAACTGCGTTTACACCAAGTTAGAAAAGCAACTAGCCTTCCCACATCCGCAGTCGTCCTCCACGGTTTTCCCGCCTAATTGCAATGTGCGTCGTCAAATTTCGTCTGCATTTTGTCAGCTAATTGTCAGTCAGCTCGCTTCAACGGATCCATAGCCGTTGCAGGCTACGGCTTTTCGGGCGCCGTGCTCATATGTACGTATGTCTTCAACTGATGAAACGTCGACGAAAAGAGCGCCGAATACTTGATTCTTACAGCTTTTTATATCTAACCAGGGGTCTTATTTTCAGCTCTCACGATGACTGCCTATTTGCCGGCCGAACACACTCTGGACACTGGGATTCGCTGCCGGGCATCATCTATCTGGTCTTCTCGGCGTGCGCCGTGCACCTACACAAAGAGCACTATGGGGATGCACATACTGGGATGCTTTGGGACACTCCACGTTAATAATCTTAAACTGACTACCATGCGTACTCCTCCGAATCGGCCTCTAGGGACTCCTGCGGACTCCTATGAAAGTACTTAAATTGGGCGCAGGACGTAGCTAGAAATACCTCTGGACTCGCCCGGTGTCAAACTAAGTGCTTCGAGCTTTGATCCCCATAAGTTCACTAGAACCATATCACATTGGCATATGGTTATCTCCGGCCCAAGTAAGTACTTTAATGCTATCAGTCTTCACTACAATTAGACTGAAAATCCTGTCACTTTTACTACTCTCTCCTGCAGAGAACGGAAATAGATAGAAGAATAGTCGACGTTAGTCCGGCGATTTCTCCCTTAAAGTTACGAAACATGATACCGATACCGATACATATTATACACAACTGATATGGATGTTAGCCAACACCTTCAAGTGCATGCGAGGCGTCGCATATCCCACATTGTCCACTCTCCATCTGACACGGAACCCACATGGATTGCAATGCGCATGGCAGGGGTTTTTCTCAAATAGTTTGATGCTCCTTTATTCGCAAGAAAGGAGACGACTCGATTTGCAAAGATGCATATACGGATTCCTCGGTCTTCCACAGGGCTAATACTGCAATTTTCATGAAATTTATCAAGAACCGTTGGAATCAGGTATCGCTTACTATATCTTGGTTATGCGCCGAATATGCGCACCAAGAAAAATCACACTTGAAGCAATTAAGAATTTGGACCTGAAAAGTGACGATGGCGAGTATGTACAAGGAAAAATAAGACAATTGGGAGGAAAATGACTATCTCGAGTACTATTTCCTTCTAGCCGACTTGAACGACTGACCTCGTCATGTAATGCTTAAGAACAGAATGCCTCTTAGTACTAGTGACGCGCTCTACCAACTGAGCTAAGAAGGACTCAAAATAAATTAGACAAAGTTTTACTATATTACAATATTTCAGGAGGTATATGTCTGAACACAATTTATGCCTGGAAATTAGAATAAATGAGCAATAGGCCTTCTGCACAGTTTACAATGGTGTGTACAAGTACCACCCTAAATTCATTGTTGACATCAGAATACACACCTAAAATCCCATGAAATCTTGACGATGTTACATTGAATAATAAATCCATAGCACCATGCACCCCGGAGAAAGTCAGGATTTCCACTGCCACCACTTCCTATCATCGATAGCAGTACTCCGAGCAGGAGCATCTTCCCCCTTCGACTCTCTATCTCTAGCAGTCGGGAACCTCGGAACAACCACCCCACGCCCCTCCCTTCTCTCCCGCTCCTCCCACTCAGCATCATCCAAATACCGCTCAACAGCTGCCACCTCCAGATTGCTCCCTCCCTCACCCCTCGAGCTCCCGCCCTTCCCAGACTCCTTTCGCTTGGCGTCCAATTCCTCCTGTTCTCCCACATCGTCAGCAAGCGCGACATATGCCTTAGCGACGCGCCAGTCTACCTCCTTCGTCAGCGTCTGCAGGCGCTTCTCTGCGCGCTCGCGCGTGCGGCGGGCTTCGCGCTCCTTCTCCTCTGCGGGAGAAGGACAGTTGGACGGGTGGGGTTTTGCGGAGGGAGGCAAGGTAAGAAAGGCGCGCGTGTGTAGGAGGTGGGGGGTCGTGGAGAGGGTACTTGGGGGTAGGTGGTTGAGCAGGCAAAGGTCATAGCCCTTGGAGGTCGAAGATGAGATGATGGACTGTCCATTGGTTGAGATGGAAGAGGGACTCACATTGACTGCGAACCGGAGTGCAATACCTCGCAGGGTATCGCTGCGAGAGATGTAATATTTCCTGGGTGTGGAGTTATCAGTCTGCGGGAGAGGGCTTTCGGCCTTAACAGCTTCTGACGAGGCCGGAAGAGCAGCAGGAGGCAGGGGGTCGTTCAAATTCTGAGCACCAGCATCTAAACTTGGAGACTCGGAAGAAGGGTCATATGGCGGAGGCGGCGATGAATTCCCAGAGGCGCGGAGGGTCTCTCCTTCAAGGTCACTATCGTCGTCATCATCTCCAAGGACAAAGGTGTCTTCATCCCGCACTGCCCCATCTAAATTAGCAGCATCAGGAGATCGGGCTTTCGGGCTCTGTGTCGGCCCCTGTGGTGCTCGCGAGCTCGAACTGGCTCCAACGACATCCACACCGCCTAGGCAAGAGAGACACGGATTATACCGCGCAAGGCGAGGATTAGACGCGATACAGGAAGGACATATAGGACGTTGGCAGCAGGCGGTGGTGAATATGTCGCTTTGGAAAGACCGTGCCTTAAGAGGAGGTAAGGAGGAGGAACAGGCCAGGCAAAGGGTGGTGTTGTGGTCGAGGTAGACGGGGTTGACGTTAGGCATGGATCTAGAGGTAATTATATGATAGATTACAGCAAGTTCGAGTAATAGAGATTCCGGTGAAGAACAGGTATAAGGATGGAAAGCAAGTAAAGAGCTGGTATTATAAAGCAGTGGTATGGAGAGAGGACGTGACTTACTCCAGTCTGCACACGACTCCGGACCGAAATCGCCGGTAGCGGTTGTGAACTCCGAGTCTAGCATCGAACGTTAACTGCAACGGCCACACGCCGCCGACCATGTCTCTCTCAAGCACACCCAACACTCTTTCTGAGCAGCCACATCTTGTTTCTCTCGTGCTTCAATCCAAGAAGGCCCTGCAACACGGCGAACAGCTCTGCTCTCGCGCCCATGGCCGATCCAACGCGTCGGCCCAAGTTGCCGTAGACGTCCTTGCCCTCGATGCGAAGGTCCGCTGGATCAGCGATGCTGTTATAGAACAACTAAAGGTGCGCTCAGTCTAGCTTTAATGGAGGCTTTGGCATATGAATCATTATCATACGCGCAGCTGGCCGCGAGCGTGGCGAAGAGCATCGAGGAGAAGCGCGCGTACCTGGGAAAGCAAGTCCAGGTCAGTGTGTATTTCGCAACACAGCTTAGCGCGTGCTTATACGCCATGAAATATACCAGGCTTGGGACGGTTCGCGTGCCAAGTATACCGATGCGCTCGAGGGCATGCTCGAGGCCCTCGGTGCACAACTCGTGCCACCCGAATTTCACCAAACGTCTAGTGATTCGTCCCTCTTCGGGAGCCAACACTCCCAAGATGGTGACTCCGACAATGAGCATAAACCTTCAGAAGATCACAAGACAACAAATGGTGCCCCCGCATCCCCTGAATCGCCGTCTGCGACACTGCGGTATCACCAGAACGGGTCAGCGCGAAAGGAAATGGACAAGAAGAACCCCAATGCCGACCGCAAGCGATGGAAGACTCTCAGAGACTTTGTGGATGATCAAGCAATAGAAGACGTCTTGGAGACGATAGAGGATGATCGGATAGCACTAGACGTACGACTCCTCTGTGCACTCGACCCCCCGCTATGTTGATCTCACCTAACATTAGAACATCCTAAGCAAGACAGAGGACTATCCTGAAACGCTCACTAACAGTATCAATTCTATCCAATCATCTCTCCCTGAACCCGAGCCCGGACCGTCTGTATTGATACGCATGCAACAGACCCTGGGGACTGAGGATGGGATTGTAGCTTCCATGGCTCGTTCACTAGAGAGTCTGGCGTCGCATTACGACCAGATGGCTGGCGCTCTAAAGGAGAGTGAGGCTGGTGAGGCATTCACAGAGGAAGATCTGCAAGGTAGCGTCATTTATACGCATGAGCCACGTGTAACTCACTAAACGCATGGCTAGACATGAATAGAGATACGGAAGAACTACCCTCCATTATGACTGAACTAGAGGAAGGCGCAAGAGCTATCGATGGACACCAGTGAGTTTAGTGTATTCTCCTGGTTCCTAGAGGATTAAACTCGCGTTCTTCAAGCGAACAGCTACTCTCTGCTAAAGACTCGCGTCAGAAAGATTTAGACCATCTCAGTGGCGTACTCGATGATCTAGACCAGCTGGGCGAAATAATGGGAGAAATGCTCCAAACACAAGATACGGTGGAGGTATGTTCATCTTCCTCCTGAGTTTCGCATTGAGCTTTACCTTGACCGGAACCTCTTAGACGAGATGCGAAGAAGATCTTAACGCCCTCCATGGTCATCTTATCACGCTCGAGCAACTCCACGAGCGCTTCTTGGCGTATCAGACCGCCTTTAGCAAGCTCATCATGGAAATTGCGCGCCGCAGGCAGTACCGCGAAGCCGCGGAGAATATCGTCCGAGGCATGACGGCGCAACTCGAAGCTATGACTGAAGGTGAGTTCCCAGAGCATCATGTCCTTCGCCTGCTCCTTTCTCAGTAATTTGTTTCATTGACAAATTAGAGGAACGCCAAGTGCGTGCACACTTCAACGCGGAATACGGTGCCCATCTCCCTGAAGACATATGTCTTTGTATCGGGAACGCACCGACGAAGTGGGAGGTTGTCCCATGGGAGGGTGAGGCAGCGGAAATTCTGCCTGAAATCGAAGAAGATCTCATTACAGAGGTGGGTCTACGGGAAACTAAAGTCGCTGTTTCTCATTTTTGCTGACGAACTCCCTTCACGTAAAGGCCCGTGATAGGATTGGCATGGCAGAGGACCCTCCGGGGACGGAAAGCCTATGATTTAAATTAGGATAGAGATGACACATTTTCATATAGGAACACGTAGAGGCGAAAGGGAATCAAACAGCATTTCGCTACCCCCGTTTTGTCTTCTGCAGCGAGCGACAGAGCGTTGTCCATGAAAGGATTAGTTTCAAGACCCACTATCTGCGTCTTCCATTTGTTCGAATTGACTTGCTACAGCTGCAGATCCAGGACAAGGCGTAAAAAATCGTGACTGAATAAACGTTTTATAGACCTCAACCGATGATGAAAGGACAGTCTTATTCCACTGGTTCATCAAATGCGGCGGATATTCGAAGACATGGAGAATCCACACCAGTTTTTGGGCAACTAAATCGTTCACACCACAAAATATCCGAGCTTTAACAAGGCACAAAATTGGAACTAGTGTTATCGTCTGCTTTCGAGAGACATCCTCCTGTGGACTGTCGATGCAGCTTGAAGTAGCCAATAACTCAGTAAAAGCCGTGTGCTCCGACCTTCTTATCCAAATGGGAATCTTCAGCTTGGACACTGGATACACGATGTCTGCCGTGCATGCTATGTGTCTGCATTATAGCCGCCCGCAGACAAAGGTATTCAATTCTTTTACTGTGATCAGATTCACATTGACGTTCAATTACCCAGGAAACCCACTAGAGATAGGCCACCGCAGTTTCCGAAATGATATCATTGGAAAGCGGTCAAACCCACCTTGTGGCCCCTGCTTTCACAGAATATAAGAATGGCAATCGCAGGTGTCCTTCAAGGACTCAGGCATCTATACCCACTACCAATCCTTCAGTTATCTCTAAATGGCTCGCAAATTTTACTTCGCGGACTACAGTGTAGTGCAGGTCCTTGAGACAGCACATTGTATTTACGGAAACTATTGTTATTTCTCTCTGATTCATACACTTCTCATTCATGAAGGTTTTTGTCAGTACGGCAGCGTCACGAATAAGCAATTGTATCAGTGGCTTGGGCGCCTTCTTTATCCAAAACATAGATGACAAATTTATGAATAGGACGAGAAAGGAAGGAAAGCAGGGACACTGGTTAACTCACAAACTCACCTGTCAAAGAGGGCGTATATGTGTATATGTTGTGTTACGAACAGGTCAGACTTGCACCAACCTTCCTATATTGAAAATCCTTGTGTATATATATATTTCGTTCTAGATGAAGAACCTATTCCGATTACAACCAATCCGGAGAGAAATTTTTGCATGGCATGGCATGATCACCTATTTGGCGTCGAAGTTGATGTGAGATGTCACTTAAACCTTACGCTGATATGAATATAGTATAACATCCATTTCAATTTAGGTTGATTATCGTATAGTACCTTTTTATAAAGAATTTGAAAACATCGCTGGTCGAAATTTCAGTATGGGGCATATTCAGGACAAGGATCTCCATCCGTCGGATTTTCTCCTTCGAGAACACTTCATTCAGGGCCTGCTGAAGTACTTCTTGGAAATGAGATATCATACGGTGTGCCATAGCGTGGAAGAAAACATTTATGATCTTCCAAGAGCTGAACTTTAGAGGAGGCAAGCACGGAAAATACAGAAGGAACAAGCTCTTCAGGCAGGTCCATTGTCCCTAAAGCTTCCCTCCATCTAATTTTTGTGACGATTAGAAAGTTGCCAATTACGAGAGAGAAAACGGGGTAGCATCATATTCAATGGAGGCTCAGCACCAAGAGGTACTGTCCATTGAACTTGAATTCTGGTGTCTTCCAAACTCATATACATTGTAAGAACTTTTCAGAGTCTTCGGCAGCATCTTGCCCCTTCAGAAGCGTCTTCGACAGCGCCTCCGATAGCGCCCTCAGCTAGGTCTTCTTCCTCAAGTGCGTCTTCTTCCTCGAACCCATCTAGTTCGTTTAATATGTCTAGCGAACCAAGATTCTTCTTCATTTCTCTCTTTTCTTCCTTCGCTCAAGGCAGTCATTTCTTCCTCTGCAACCAAGTATTTTTTGACCTTGGCGGTGTTCTGGGTGGCATACTTGGTGTCGTTGGAGAGAATATCCTCAAAAATATAACTATCCAATGGCCTGAATGGTAGCCTTCAGGACCAGCATCTACCGCCTCCACAGCGGGAATTGGTATCCCGGCTCTTCATTCAAAGCGTCAAGGGGTTCAAGCAGTGGAGCGCTGATCATCTTGTCTAAAGTAGAGTACTTGGGGTTCTGAATGCACAGGATTCGGTGATATAAAATTTGTCTTTACAAATCACTTAGTATTGCTCTCCATAGATTCAGCTTCAACTTGCATTTGTCCAACTGTGATATGAAACATTGCTTTGAGGTTGGGCGAGGCTGAGTGATTGCTGGCTAAGGTTGCCTTGTTGCCTTTTTCGCTATCGACCACCACTCAACTTCAAGTTGTAATCCCAAGGAGCGAAACATGATCCATCTTAACGCCATACACAGATATATATACATCGTACACTAGTATACACGTGTCATAATTCAGCTAGAGCAGCTGCACTGGAATCCCAGCATCTTTTTCTCCCCCAGCTCGCAGTATCTCTTTTCTTCCTTTTCCTCGGCGGTTGAAGGCTCCTCACCCTCAGCACCCCATGGCTCGAACGGATTGCATGCCATCTACAGAGAATAAAACCCATGAGCACCACGTGTGATCAAATACGACATAGACAGCTACCTGCATGACCTTCGCCAACACCCGTTTCCCGCTATCCGTGTCCTTCTCCACCTTCTTGATCACTTCTTCCAGCACCCACTGCCGCAGCACGAACCGGGGATTGGAACCTTTCGCCTCTTTTTCCCTTGCCGCGTCAACATCTTCAGCAGAAGCCCAGAGCTGTTCTTCAGATTTGATCCGCTTCGCATATGCCTCGAGCCATTTCAGCCACTCCTCTGTCGCTTTTCCGTGGTCCATTTTCTCTGGCTCTGGGGTAGCACTGAGCAGCTTCGCAATGTAGGAGTGTAGATCCGAGCTAATATCCTCGGTGGATGGAGAGGAAAGGAGTGAGGGTTTGAAGGAACATAGCGTCCGGAATGTGGAGTGGAAGTCCAGCTGATGAGTCTCCATGAGATCTAGGAGAGGCTTGGAGAGTGTGGACTCGTCAGTTGGATCTTGTTTTCGCAGACCCAAGCGCTTGTTTGGGTGTAACATTTCAGCCTCAGCTTTAGGTTCGGCGAAAAAAAAACCGACATACCTTGCGCATCAACCTCCCATACTCTACAGATGTAGCCTCCTGCGCGACTCGGTCAATTTCATCCTTGAGCTCGAGACCTTTTTTGGTCCATTCTTGCATCTTCTCTTCTGATACGTTTTCTGCCCATCCTTGAGGAATTGCCGTCCCAAGCTCAGCCTCTGCACCGACGACAGGTGCAAGAGCATTCAGGAGAGCACGCAGGGCGTAGATTCTGAATTAAGCTATATGTCAGAGATAATCGTGGACGGTTGTGAAAAACCTTACATCATATTGGGTTGGTACTATAATGGAACAGCAGCAATCAGGATGGTGTCGATCTACACGACAGGAGCGAACGCACCTTGTACGCGTACCTCCCACTTTCGTCAGTATGATTACAGATATGGAATGGATCGAATACGTCCATAAACGCATATGGGCCTGCAAAATCAACGACATGAGGTGGATACTTATGAACGATGGGAGGAGAAGAAAGAACCGTAGTCGATGGTGAGCCCCAGAATTGACACGCTGCGAAAGTGAAAAGTTTCAGGAGCGATGGTGCAGAAGAAGAAAAAAGTGCATACTTGTCGGTGTTAATCACGCCGTGCATGAAGCCATACGCCTGCCATCCCGCAACCATCTTCGCATTCCTCTTCGCGCACTCCAAGATCAACTTCTCTGACCACTTCTCCTCCTTTTTAAGCCCGAATTTCAGCACCTCTTTGCTCACCCATTCACCTAGTATCCTGAGTGCCTCCCAGTTGGGCTTCTGCTGGCCACCGCCGAAGAAAAACATGTTCGTTGGGCCGTTGAGGGCCTCGAAGGATCCTATGCGAATGAAGGACGGCGCCATGCGGGTAAGGATGCATGCTGCCTCGACGCGTTCGCGCGCAACGGGGAGAGCGGGGAGGGAGATGAGGGAGAGCGAGCGGGTGGTGGGTATACCAAGGGCTTGCATTGCTGTAGGAAAGGTGAGTTACGGGTGGAGTATGACTTTAGGAGGAAGAACACGCCTTCAGAGCAGAGGTATTCGCGGATGGAGGAGCGTAGGACAGCGAGTCCGTCGGCGCTGCGCGAGAATGGGGTACGGCCCGCGCCCTTGAGTTGGAGCTCGTATATTTGGGAGGGATCGGATGGATGTGGTGTAGCCACTAGGTTTGAGGATAAATAATCAATAGCAGCACGCGTTGATGAGATAAGAGATACTTACAAACGGTCACAGCACGCCCATCGCCTAGTTGTCCAGCCCAGCTGCCAAACTGATGCCCACTGTATCGAAGTGACCACGGGGCGAATGCTGGCTCTCCTGCCTCCTCAGACATAAGCATAGCATGCCCACTTAGAATCTCCACGAGATCTTTCCTTGCCGCGACTGCTTCGGCGATGTCTGATTCTTTGCCATCTCCTTCGTCGTCAAACTCGTTGGAGAGACTGGGAGCGCCGAGGAGAGCAAACGAGTCCCCGACATCTAAATGGGGGACACAGTCGCGAAGTCCAGTCTCCGAGACCCCGATAAGAACGAGAGGTTGGTCGCGGTTCTTTGGGTAGTATTTCCTCAGCAGAGATTGGTTTATAGACGGAGCTGGATGAACAGCCTCTTGGGCTGCGAGCCATTTCTCGATGTACGCTCCCATTTCATCTTCTGGGCTGGGATTAGCGGGAGCCTCAACTTCGTACGGGAATGGTATTGGGAGAGGAGAGACGTATGAGAAATGGGATTCAGGAGAGAGGAGCTAGAATGCAATGGATCCTCGGCATCAGAAGAAAGTAGAAACGAGGAAAGCACAGAGCGTACACGGGCGCGACGCTGAAGGCTCGGCTTCTGAGGCAATACTTCAGTGCGGAAGGCGTGCACCGAAGGGGTGTGAGTGTCTGCGGTTAGATTGTGGATGAGTAGTTGGGACGATGGGGGAATGGGGAGCTCTGAGATGGGGACTTTGTTAGTAGTAGACATTGTAGAGGAGGACCTGAGTGTTCTGAGTATTGAGGAGACGAGGGTTTTCATGCAGATGGACGTGAAATCGGCTGCAGACTTGTGCAGGCTCCAAACCAACTCCAACGCAAATCTCAGTGAGTTGAGTGAGCCAATCCACACAGGAGTCCGGGCTTAATCAACCTCCCCGGCTACTTACACATGCAAACGTCATAAATTACCCGGTTGTTTGTCTGCACCTTCCCATTATTTTTTATCGCTTTGTCAGTGTAACACGCGCAAGTAACGACGGTAACGTGATTAGTCCTGGGCCGGCTAGGGTGGGCAAAGTTTCCTTGAACGATGTCACCGACTCCGTCCTACAGCCATCGTCTCCAAACCCTCAGTGCTCAACTCGACATCCTCAACCATACCATGGAACTCATGGAACGTACCATTTACATCCCGCCTGAAATAATATCTACATTGTGGCTAGCCAGTGGAACGACCCAGGCATGCGCACGTTGAAGGCATGCTCTCAAACATATCGCGCTCCTTCCCTGGTGTCATCAACACATTTTCTCCAGCATCATATTCCTAGCCAGCGGCTGCGCTGAAGATCTCACACGCTTGCTCAAATATCTCCTTCGTATGCTGGACACCAATCCTGATATTCACTCCTTCATTCGCGTCATTAGTTACTGCGTGGTGGCCTCTAACTTCCGCAATAACAACATCCCTGCAATTCTAGGCCATCTCAGTGGTGTGCGATCGTTCACTCTTTCGAGTTGATTCTATTCAACGGGAGATACCAGGCAAGATCGGGATGCTATGCCAGAAGCTATTCAGTCAATTATATTCCACATTCTGGGCCTTCCCGCCTTGACGAGACTTGCTACCTTGAAGTTCAGAAAATTCCCCATCAGGGCTATCTGTACTAATGCAAGTCTGTTAGATTCGACTCTCTCTTTCCTTCAAATACGCAGTGGGCTAAGTCGTCAGACGATACTGTGATGAAGCTTAAGTTCGTTGAACTCCACTGCGACGGTGCTCATGAGACCGTATCGAGTTTGGTTTCCGTTCTGGGTTTTTCTGCTCTTCGAAAAATGAATTCTTATGTTGAATCCGAGGATGATCTCTCGGTGTTCGGAGCGCTCGTAGAAGCAGCAAGACTATCCGTTACCGAGCTTTCCGGCAACAGTGAGTATTAGGTATTATCTTCCTCATGAGAGCATTACTGAAGCCCGTTCTAGTTTTAGCCAGAGTCTCGTTAACAGCTTCCCTTGCGCTAATAGTGAATCGCGCCCTGCTTCCTGCTCTCTGCTTCTTGCTCATCCTGTGGGTCGGACCAGATAGTTTTGAAAGTCCGTTGGCCGCCGTTAGGCTCTAAAATGCTGGAAATTTTGCGGTAAAAAACCAGCATTGAAGAAATTTCCATAGAAGTGAATGTCTTCACGGATACTTCACACACAACCAGGCGAGTTCCCCTCGCTCCGTCTTGTCGATCTCGGGATTTCTTTCCACCCCGTCAGTGAGCTATCAGAGAGTGATATAACCTCGAGCATTCTTTATATGGGCCTCAAGGAGAAGGACGCAATGTTCGTTAGGCTATCTGCTGCGAAAAGAGTAGAGTTCAAATTTTGGTAGATGCTGTACAGTGAAAGTGCGTGGAACTCATCGAGTAGCGTTTGTTAAGCTTCCGAGACGGAGAGGTGCGCCGAAAAATCTGTGGCTTGATTTATTTTCAAATAGTGAATTTAATCCCGCACTTCAGAGTAAAGTTATCATGCATATTGCGTGAGCAAGTGTGCAACATCGCTTACCATCGCTTACTCTACCGCCACAATTTAAACAGACGCAAGCAGCAACAGTAACTCACCGAAGTCCTGGGCCGGTGTCTTCGAAGTTGAAAGCACACCCAACTTCCACACCCAACCATCACCCAACCGCTTGACTCGACTAACCTCTGCCACCACCAACCATGAAACGTACCATTACCATCCCACTCGAAATAATTTGCAAGATCATTGACTTCGTGGCTGACCAGGGTGACACTGACACGCTGAATGCATGCTCACAAGCATGCCGCACACTCCTTCCTTGGTGCCGCAGACACATCTTCTCCAGTGTCAAATTCTTAAACTATAATCGCGATCCCGAATCTCGAAATCGCGTGCTCCACTCGCTTCTCCGCGTTCTGGATAAAAATCCAGAAATCTACTCCTATATTCACCACGTGCGTTGTTGTATGTTGGCCTCAGACTTCTACAATAACGACATCTCCACATTTCTGGGCGGCCTTGATGGCGTACGGTCGTTCAGCATTGAGGCTGACTTTGATTGGGATACTATTCCGCCAACCATTCAGTCTGCTATTTTAAATATTCTCGATCTTCCAAGCTTGACTAGCCTTGCTGTGTCGAAGCTCAAAAACTTCCCCATCACATATGTCTGTACTATTGGAAGTCTCCGGGAGTTGGACCTTTCCCAAGTCCAACCTCAACAACCGACGGTGGCTTTAGAAAATACGGTGACTAGGCCGAAGCTAGTTAAACTCGAGTTCGATGCCGCTAATGAGAGCGTGTCAACTCTGCTTTCTTTTCTCGATTTTAGCGCTCTTCAAGAGCTTTGTGTTTACATTGGACCTGGCAACGATCTCTCAGTAATCGCAGCGCTTATAGAAAGAGCACGGTCGTCCATCACCGGTATTGGTGGCGAAAGTGAGTAAAGCCCACTTCCTAGTAAGCGCATTGCTCAATCCGTTTTAGTTTTTGCCGGCGTCTCATTAGCAACTTCACTTGCGCCATTAATGAACTGCGCTCCCCTTCCAGCTCTCCGCTTTCTCACCTTAATTGTGTGGGCAAGAGAGGAGAGCTTTGAAAATCCGCTTGCGGAAACTGGGTTGTGTCACATGCTGGAAAATCTGCAACAGAAAAGCAGTATCGAAGAACTTAAAACTGAAGTGAACATTTTCACGGATAGTGCTGATACCTGCAACGGGGCGGAGTGGGCTAGGTTTGATACATTGCTATCGAACTCAGGGCAATTTTCCTCGCTACGCCGTATCGCTCTTTGGATTTTGGTCAATAATCAATCGTCCCGTGTATTATCTGAGAGTGATGAGGGCGCTCTTCGTAAAGGGCTTCAGGAGGCGAAGGGCGCAATGATCCCCAAGTTGTCGGCTATGGAAGGAGTGCAGTTCGATTTTTCGTTGACACTGATTAACGGTTGAAGGGAGGATTTGACTGAAGACACGCCTGTAGATACACGCACATGAACAGAAACATGACGAATAACTTTATCCAGAAGAATTTCGGGTACTTAGCGCTTTATCGACGGAGAGTTGCTCGACCGCAGGTGAATCAAAACATATGTTGAAGCTGATCTCCACACAAGGATAACTGTGATACAACCAATTGGGCTGAAGACAGATATTCCTATTGTCCGGTTTCCTAAGTCCACACGTACGTCTCTTAAAGTATAATCTGGATAAGGAGTTTGGCTGTCGAAGCCATGTCTTGCTCAACTAACGTCCGTCCTATAAAAATATCACGCACTTTAAAATGGAATAGCACTCCGGGCTTCTTGCGCTCACACATGAGATGTCAAAAATAACCATGGTGAATGCAGCGTATTATTTCCCATTCAATATAAGGCTTGGTCATGATAAAACCATGAACTCTAAGGCGTCTAAGTAGTAACGTCTACCATATATGGCGCAGTCCTACTTTAGGATGAACAGCGCGAGATAGTGCGGTCCAGGTGGTCTGAACCTAAAATCGTTGGTATATTCCCTCGGATGCCCCATTCAAAGAATGGCATGGGTAAATGTGATACTAATGCAGGTCTTTGCATGCGCCTTCATTGCTCAGCTCCCACCGGGGTGCATAGCCACCACAAGTGGTCCAGATATCTCAAGACACTCCCAGTGAGGCACTCTTCCCTTCAGACCATAAGTATCATGACGGAGACCACAGGAAAGATAGATTTTCACGTCGGAGACGAGACCTTCCAGACATGGTACAAGCTTGTCGGCGACCTCAAGTCAGGAAAACGCCCCCTAGTCACCCTACACGGCGGCCCAGGTGTCTCGCACCACTATCTGCTCCCACACACCGATCTTGCCACTTCGCTGGGCATCCCAGTCATCTTCTACGACCAGGTCGGCATCGGCGAGTCGACGCACCTGCATGATAAGCCGAAAGAGTTCTGGACAGTGGAGCTCTTCAAGAACGAGCTGGACAATGTTTTGGCGCACTTCGGGATCGCGGAGGATTTCGACTTACTGGGGCATTCGTGGGGTGGCATGCTGGCGTCGGAATATGCGGCTACGCGACACCCCAAGGGGCTGAAGCACCTCGTAATTGCGGATTCGCCTGCGTCGATGTCGCTGTGGGAGAAGGCCGCAGAGCAACTGTTGAGCGAGTTCCCTAAAGAACTTACGACAGTGCTGAAGAAACACGAAGAGGAGGGGACGACAGATGCGAAGGAGTATCAGGACGCCATGATGATTTTCTATCGCAAGCATTTGTGTCGGATGGACCCGTGGCCAGAAACCCTAAACCAGAGCTTTGCATCCATGGAGGCGGATCCGACAGTCTATTCTACGATGTATGCTGCATTTCTCCCGAGCTGTCAGATCCAGCGGCGTCGCTTATTTATTCATTTGCAGGGAAGGCCCTTCTGAATTCACCATCACCGGATCGCTGAAGAATTGGACGGTTTTGGACGTCTTGCATACGATTACGGCCTCTACTCTCATCATAAATGGAGTGTATGATGAAGCGCAGGACGTGTGTGTCGCGCCGTTCTTCGACAAGATCCCCAAAGCCAAATGGGTGCAATTTGCCAATAGTGCACACATGCCTCTCTCTGAGGAGAGAGAGAGGTATATGAAGGTTGTTGGCGATTTTTTGACGAAGGCTTAGTGCTGGGAGTCTATAAGATGATAAGCTAGCGAAACATCTATACAGGAAGGAATATATCATGCCTGTGTTAGTATGCCAACAAGGTCCCAGCCGTAACAATACAGGCTTTACCGAGAATTATGTATTGCGGAGGAAGGCGGAAGTTTCTGAGCGGAAATTGCATCAACAGGGTTCCAGGGTGCTCTTCTGCAATCTTGAATGCTCTTCTGAGAAGGTGATCACCATCTTCAAGTCGATCATGGGTACATCATCTGCTGGGATGAACTAGATCAAAAGTAATTATGCAAGTAGAGCCCAGTACGAAGACATAGGAGGAGGCTGCAGAGAGACGACGGTCCATGCAAGGACGCAAACAGGACATAGAAACCAGGGCTATGAGGTCTTGAATGAAAGACGTCGTATTGGTTGGCATGAAATGAGCTTTGAGGGAGGCTTTATATGAGGTGCCTATGAGGCTGTGTGGTGGAGACGTACCGAAACCGGCAGTTTCGATTGTTCACGCATCACGACTCTCTTAATCACTGACACCAGTGGCAGGAGTGGCCCCCGTTGGCACCATCTCCTCTTCTCTTCCCATTACCATGTCTGCCCGCTACACTCCCCTGTCTGCTCGTTCGGCGCCGGACGCACAGCGCGAGCTCGAGGACGCTTTCGAGTCCGATAACGAGGACGACGGCCATAACGACCACGAACAGACGCCTCTCACCAACGCCAATCGTGCTCCTGCCCCGGCGCACGCGAGCCACGTCGACACCAGTGCCATCCCAGGCTCGTACAACTTCGAGCGCGACTACGAGTACGATTATCCTCCCCCTGGCTCGCCCCCGAGGCCATCTGCGACCGCCCTCCCGAACGATATCGGCAACTCGAATGGTCTTCTCCCCACCTCTCCCATAGCAGCCTCGAGGCCTGGCCCTTCTTTCCTCAGGCGTGCTATGGGCGCAATTTTGCCTACCCACTACGCTCGTGTGCCCACAGAGTCCTTGCACGCGGTGGGCGGCGGAATCGAAAATGATGGTGTTTTTGCCAATGTCATGGCGAAGCCGCAGCCAGCCCGAGTTGTCCAGACAGAAGACGGAAACATAGAAATCGTCCCTGAGGATACTCAGAAGGAAGCCCCGCCTGTGCGCTCCCTCTACTTCATTTCCAAATTTTCCCCATGCTTACTAATAATTCACTATCTCCGCAGTCTTACGTCGAAGCACAGGCCGACGCCGTTCCGCCCTATTGGGAAACTACCGTACATGCGCCCGCGGGACTCGACCAGGGCGCCATCATCGACGACCTCCCCACCGGCTCCTTCTGGGTCTTCATCGCCAACGTCTTCATCTCCTTCTTCTTCCAATTCGTCGGCTTCCTCCTCACGTACATCCTCGCGACCTCCCATGCAGGGCGCTATGGTGCCAAAGCCGGCTTGGGGCTTACTTTTATTCAGTATGGATTCTATTCTAGGGAGATGAACTTCTCGGAGGGAAATGGATCAGGAGCCGACGCCCCTGAGGCTGGGCAGGACTGGATGTCTATGCCCCCTGCGCCAATGCCTACTGCGAGCAGCATGATGATGGCAGGTATGGCCACCAGCACTACTGCTCCTACTCCTGACGATACCGCTGGTTTCTCTGTTTCATCAAGAGATTGGCTCTCGTTCCTGTTCATGACTGTCGGTGCGTATCTCTCATCACATCTCACATCTTCAAGCCATAAACTTACGTACCTCCCTCGTTCAAGGTTGGTTCCTTCTTCTATCCTCCATCATTGGCTACTGGCGCGTAAAACGGTGGGAGAGCCATGTCCGCTCGCCACCCACGCCCATTTCTGCCGAAGACGTTGAGCGCGACATTGCCATCCGGCGCAATATCGAAAACGTCTTTGGCATTTCCTTCGGCTTAGAGGAAGACACAACTCCCCCTAATCTCACGCGTCGTGATGAGCACGGGAATGTAGTTGTCCTCCCCGGCCAACAGGCGCTCGAGGAGGCACGGCTGGCGAGGGACTTGAGAGCTGCTGGGTTACTGTAGACTCTCCCCTCTGATAGTTTGAATTCCGTGCTGAACTTGGGTTTTCCTCTCTTAGTGTCCCGGATTCGTCAAGATGAAAGAAAGTTCCGACTCTACAAACACATCTAATAACACTTCATTATTTATTCAAATTGTACATTTTTTACTTTACTACTACTTACCAAACGGCTGCCCTTCGATGTACAATTATCCTGTCATTACACGAGTAACTATGGGTGTGAACAGTGTCTCAATGAGGTGTCTAAGCGTGATGACGAATCATCACTTACCGCTGCTATTCGGTGAAATTCATTCTTTCTCAAAGCTAATCAACGACCAGATAGATACACGATTGTCTTTAGACCCTGCCGCAAGCCATCTTGTGCGCTCTACCTTCTCTTTCAGTGTCATCTCTTCGTCTTCCTCGTCCTCATCCACGCCGTTGCCGTCTTCTGAACCAACCTCTGCATCAGACTGTCTTGCGAATTCAACAACCTGGCATGCTATCTTGTGATATTTTAGTGTGCCAAGAGATTTGAGGGTGCGAGTCGAATATAGGCGGATTCTGTCGAACGATTAAGCAGGTCAGCAGAATATGAAACAAGAATGCATACCTTCCATCCCATCCACCGACGGCGCACACTCTGCCATCATCGCGAACAGCAATAGCACCATTTCCAGCGTGTTTTGTCTTAAAGACCATTCCCGTAGGTTCCAGGCTATCGGAGGCTCTCTGAATACAAAGTAAGACGCAATAGTGAGCGAACAAAGGAAACGCACAGAGAGATCATAACGTCCAATGAGGTTATCTGCTGACACAGTTAGAGCGAGAGTGTTATCTCTGGAAACACTCATTGCCATAACTATGACTGGTCAATAGCTTGAATCATGCAAGCACGAGCGAAAGACCTACCTGATTCGACGTGTAATTTAGTTGACCAGATTACTTCCCATCCAATGCCCTCCACAGATTTCTCCTTCTCGGGTTGGGCATACTTCCGCAGCGTAACGCTACCATTCTCGTACGCACATAACAGCCGTAGTTCGGTATCGCGCGAGGCCGAAGATGAGCCTATGTATTCAATCGGGACACTAAACAAGTGGAGGGACATGATGATGCCTAGGATACTCAGTCAACCGTGATCATCGTCGGACAGAGGCAGGTTAATAAAACCTGAGTTATTTCGTCCTCCAGGCTCAGAAGAGAATATCGACTTTCTCAACTCTTGTCCAATGGACGCGTGAAGTCTGTCGCGCGATGGAAGTTCCCAAATGTCAGTCTGTGGACATTGAACGTATTCAGTAGCCTGTAAACATGTTCTCATAGCACATTCCGCACCACAGAAGAATCGATAAGATTAGGCAACGCAATCAGAGCTCGAGGCTCGAGATCTTCACTTCTACTGTCGTGCAATCTCGTCAAAGAGAACCTGCAGTAGTTCATAGCATTGACGTCCATTGAATAGCATAACGAAGGGATAGGCAAGTCGGGAACAGCAGCAGATCCACCAAGCCTGGCAGATGGAGGAAGTTCGTCTATCCTTGTCCACACATGAAACTTGTTGTCCCTTCCATGTCTTTGTAACGTCGGTTAGAGAAGAATTATCCAAATAGTCGAGATCGGAGACATACGTTATTATAAGTTGACCCCACTCTTCCACCCCAAGAATACCATCGGTATGTGCGTTCCACGTAGCTATGGCGCGTAAAGAACGGGTAGATGTGACCACGACACGACCGGAGGCATCGCCAGAGTAGAGCCGCTCATTGTTCGAAGAGAATGCAAGCGCACTGACGGGCGATACGTGAGAGCGCAAGAGGTGTGTAGGTGTAGGAGGAGGAGAAGCGCTCATTGGTTATGAATTGAGGCGCATTGGTGATGAGGGGTAAGAGTAATATGTAGGTCGCAAGAGGCCATGGCCCGCCGCTGAGCAAGGAGCTAAGTTTAGATTCGCGAATTGTCCACTGTCTCGACTTTTCACAATTTGAACAGAAACACCGCCAGCGCCATCTACTGAATCTCTGCTACATATATACTGTGCGCTCTGGGTGCTGCATTCCTGCAAGCCTACTCTGCGTGTTTCGCAAACTCCTGTGTCGACTATCAAGGTAGTCTGCGAGGTTACGCGGTACCACTGAGCCCGGCACCGGTGCTTAACCGAATTTAAGTTAATGCCAGATTTATCAGACGAATCCAGCACTTCTAAGGCTCAAGGCTTTCGCAGTACACATAGTAGTCAGTGTTGTGAATCGAGGTCGCACAGTGGTAAGATAGCTGAACTAGATTGTAGGTTAAGCCTCCTACAGAGGTCTTTATATACTACTATACAAGTATTCTACAGTATTCTAGATAACTACAGAATATAACTACTGAGTCAATGCTTGCTAAGATAATTACTAATGATATTACTAAGCCCGAAATAACCTCTTCGAGAATGTGCCAGATGTAATTCCAACAGTCAGGTTACAGGAGTCCTCGACATACTGAACCTTTGGATTATAAACCTATCACAGACGTTTATTAGGTGGCTTCGGCTTTCGTTTCTTTTCATGCCTGGTGAGTGCCACATGTCATATAAAGTCATCCATGCAATCTCACTGATTCTGCAGTATTGAGATGGGGGATCAACTCAGCTCAGACTCGTCTGGATACATTGCCTTTAGAGGTCGTGATCGAAATCTTGAAGGAGTTGGAGTGGAGAGACCTCCTGACAGTTCGGAAGGTAAGATTTCAGGGAGGTATTGAAACGAATGCTGATTTCTAGTTCTTCAGACATGCAAGCAACTGCATGATGTCTCTAAGTCACGTCCTGTATAGTTAAATCTATTCCGAAGATGCTGCTCTTGTCAATAGGGTTGCCGAAGTTCGGTTCTATTCGGTTCTCCGGGGTTTTGACAAGAACCAGAACCAGAACAGACAGAGGTTTTGAAGAACCGAACGAGAACCGGAACAGAACCGCATAGAACGGTTCTTAGGTGTTCGGTCCTAGTTCAGAACCGGTTCGAACCTCCGAACCGAAAATTTTGAAGGAAATTTTGAGAATTGTGCTCAGCTGTAGTGGTTGTATTTAACTCTACTGTACTGCTATAGTCCATGTCGTCATCAGATATTGCATCGTTTTGTGTGCGTGCGGAGGCTTTCTTTGCACGTTTTGCAGGCTTTTGAGCACTATTTGAGGAAGCACGTTTACGAGCGACAATCAAATCAGACTTCTTCGCCACGCCTCTACGGCTGCACACCGTCACCGTATCACGGTTATACGGTCACCGTAGTACGGCACCCGTAGCCGTCCCGTCAGACATAGTGAAGAGTAGGTATGTACGGCATACGGTACGGAGTTCACCGTATTGCGCCATCGGAATACGGCTGTATACAGTAGAATACGGCATGTACGGCTCTCTGTACTAATATTTAATTTATTTATGATTAGCTCCCTTTCTGTTGGCAGCGCTCACCAGCATTTTAACAATGTAAGCCGGACTCATTAATGCTCACAATAATTAAGTGACTACTATCATCGCTATGACCAGTCCCCGTTTTATACCTGGGCAGCTTGTAAGTAATTTATTGTTAAGCACAAGGCAATAGTCATATTTACTTCACAAAAATATTGAGGTGTTCGTCAGTTCGAACCGGTTCCAAACCGGTTCTGAAGATTCTACATATTCAAGAACCGTGAACCGGACCGTATGCCATATTCAAGAACCGGAACCAGAACCGAACTCGAACCGACGGTTCGGTCTGGCTGGTTCTGGTTCTTCGAAACGGTTCCGGACTGAACTTTGGCAACCCTACTTGTCAACCCTCTCCCCCTTGCAATGAGGAACTAGTTCATTCATACCTGCTGCTGAATTGGAAGATTGGGTCCTGAAACAGGCTAGTGCTGATGAGAGATGGGTATCTAATAACATGGAGCCCACTTGATGACAAATTTTAAACTTGGAACACAGTACAACAAGCTTCTTTGTCGAGGGGGGTCACTGGCTGTTAGTCGGAACTACAGAAGGGGTTGGTGTGAATCATGATCTCGACATGCCTGAAATCCATGCAGAAGTTCTGATTCAACCCAAGGACAAGCTCAACACACAGATGATAGCATCCATTTCTGGGAGCATAGATGAGAATGCACCAACATTGACATTTGATATATCTCTCACACCACTCAATTATTGGGGTAAGTTCCGTTTTCCAGCCCATTACTAATGTTATAGCTGAATGCCATTAAGGTCCTAGTTTCGAGCATATTCCTCTACCATGAATCCACATTTGGAGAATTACACTTATCAAACATGGTCATCATGCAAGCTTGATCTCAAGACATTCTCAGCTCCTGAAAAATGTCTAATGATTTCCACTGCTCTAGGAGGAGATTATTTCGCAAGGGCCATTTCACTCTCTGAACCTGAAAGATTCTACATTGAAGTCTATGGCTGGAGAGACATGTGTGACATTTCCATTGCAAAGGTGTAATTACTGTAAATGAAAGGGAAAGTCCTGTGGGTCTTTAGAGGCTCTCTTTCTGGTATATATTAGTTAATCTGCTGATTTAAACAGGATTGTGTACAATTTCTGCCTGATAATTGATTGCTTGTTTCTTCTCACGATAAATTTGCTATCCATGGCCTGCCCTCTTTTGGGACAGTGGATGCAACATTAGGGGTGTTCATAGTAGTGTTTTGGGGCTGTTTTTGGGCCATTTTTCAGTTCATTTTTTGTTTGTTTTTACTGCCAACTTGAAAATCCTGGCAGTAAAAATGAACAGAAAATGAAATAAAAAATGACCGAAAAACAGCTACTGTGAACCTCCAGGTCAGGAAATCCCTCAAAAACGAGTGAAAAATGGATCAAAAATAGAAACTGAGGCCTTTCAGCTGTCCAGCTGGGATGGAACTCCGCTCCCTTGCATATAATCACACTGATAAGCTTAGATAACAGTGTTTGTTGTGCATTTCTCCCTCCCTTGTTGCCTGTAGGTGCCGGTATGCCTAGCAAATCAACTCATACATGCTGGGTTACTGAATTGACCAATAATTATACCCACCAACAACATAGGTAACTCAACTGAGAGCTTGACAGTGATGATTCCATGTCTGAGGCAAGTGTGGGTGGTGAGGACATTGACCTTGAAGATCCAAATGATCCTGCTATGATTCAAGCAGCACTGGCTTCCCTGAATGAAGAAATAGCTGAACTATCACTGGATCTGGACCTTGAGATGCTAGATCTTGAGCTTTCTGATCTTGTTGGGGATGTTGAGATGGAAGATCTACTGTCTCCAGCATTGCCTTCATCTTCAGATATGGAGGATGAGCTTGAGTCAAAATCCAGACATAGGTTGGCTGACCTCCTTAAATACATAGATGAGAACCATGTCCTTGAACCCCAGCCTCCCAATCTAAAGGTTTCACAGCTTTATCTTCTCAACCACTGGGCAGAACATAACATACAAATTTTTTGTGCAAAGCTATGTGTTCACCCCATCACTTTCCAACAAATTCTAGATCTTCTCAAAGATCATCATATCTTCCACAACAACTCTAATTCTGGGCAGCTTCCTGTAAATGTGCAGCTTGCAATTTACCTTATCCAGGCGGGCCATTATGGAAATGGAAGCTCAGCCACAGATATTGCTACCTGGGCAGGTGTGTCAGTAGGTCTTGTTTGAAAAGCTACCATCCATGTCATGGTTGCATTGATATCTCTTCACAACACTGCTATCCACCTTCCTACATAGGCCAAAAAGGAGGAATCCAAGCAATGGGTTGAAGATGCTTGCTGTCCTGAATGGCACAATGGATTTATTACAGTCAATGGAACAAAATTTCCTTTATTCCAGCATCCAGGCTTACATGGCAATGCATGGTATGACAAGAATAGGGATTACTCAGCCAATTGCCAAGTATGTCATCTATGGATACCAGCTAGTATAATCTTAATTTATATTTATGAAGGTTGTCAACCTCCTGCATAACCTTCTTATTGTTGACTGTAGCATAGGCCATACAGGGAGTGTTCATGACTCATAGGCATTTCAAAGTACCCATACCTTTAAGGAGCAGGAAACAATTTTGCAGGATGGAGAATGGCTTTGGGCTGATTCTGCCTATCCTTGTGAAACATGGTGTATTTGCCCATTCAAGAAGCCAGTTTGCAGCAGTCTTACTGCAGATCAGAGGTTGTACAACTATCATGTCTCAAAGGTGAATTTGACATCAATATTATGTGCATTTGTCAAGAACTCGTTTCTGGGTAAGACCTAGAGTTGCCAGGCAAGTAATAACTTGGGAGGGGCAAAGGAAAGTGACCGGAGACTCTGGTGATATCTCTGGGAACGCATTCTAGCACTACAAAGAAGAGAGAATCAGAATGGATGGCGGCTTCAGCTTATGTGCTGCGCCCCCTTTGTTTCTAACGTCCGATTTACAGATTATTATTTAGTGAAGTTGAACAGAGATAGGGGATCGTAAACTCAGCTTCCTGACCAGAGATTGGTCAGGTGAAATCTCCGGGAACCGGAGATTTAGCGTGAGAGCGATAACAATTGACGAGGGAGATTGAGAGAGCAGAGGATGTTGAGAATGTCAGAGTAGCTTTACCAGTGAGTAGGAACTGGCAATGGTAAAGTTG